>CACVBM020001240.1:600000-782042 GCA_902728155.2 Microthlaspi erraticum | reverse complement strand
AAACCGTCGCAGTGAATGATTTTAGATATGTCGACTCCATCTGCGTTGATATTACCTATAGGCTCTATAGATGGATAGAGGAGATTGACGCTCATCAAAGACACTCTCTTTTCCAGCAACATCACCACCTTGATTTCAATTCCCTTCCTTTGCTTCTGCTTCTTCTTTGATGCTCCTTCTGCTGATTCACCCATGTGCCTCTTCAAAAAGCTATGACCTTTCGTTATGCTGTTCCACTTTTTGCAGGTCGATCGTACTTCTCCCAGAGATGTCACCGGAAGCTTCGACAGCACCTCCTCCTCCATCTCCCTCGGAAGATCGGACATCTTCGGACCGGATCTGTAATGGAAAATCAGTTAGGATCAAACCTCCCAATGCTCTGTTTCGTTGTCTCCGATTTATTCCTGTCTCGTATTTCAATCCCATCTCTTCACTTTCCTAATCGTCATTGGTTGATAAGTTGACTTTTTGAAATTGGCCTTAAAGTAATGGCCCAAGTCCTTACTAATAACATTTTATGCCTTACTAATCAGTTCCGCATCATAGTCAAAAAACTCAAAACAGAGGCCTATACCTTACTAATAAGTACTACAATAACATATTACAATCGTTTCAGTAATTACTTTTCGTGCCAAAGACATACTGTATCTACCAACTTTATACAGAGAATATTTTTAGACTTGGACGGCACACAGACCCAAGTCCCTCCAACAACATTTCCTTCAATGTTGGTAATTTTAAGTGCTACGCCCAAAATTAAATGGAAACTAAATTAAAAAAAAGGATACGACGCGTATTTGAGCGTTACAGGCGTCCGCGTTTAAGTGCCACGTGGCAGAAGATGATTGGCTCTTCCTTAATGAGAAGAAACAAAACGCATTTTTTCTGCTTCATTTTTCTCTGTCGGTTCTCTCTCCTCCCTCTCTCTACTCCGTTGATCTTCCATGGCGATCTGGCGATTTGATGTTGATTGTAAGCAATCATCGATTTCTGGTGAGAAATCGGTCCGTTTCTCATGCCTCCGGTCCTCGACTCTTCCTCTCTACATCGATCTCGTTCGCTCGTCCGAATCGTCTCATCTCCATCATCTCATCTCCATCGTTCATCTACTTCGTTCTCAGTCACCATGTACCGTGTCGCTTCTAATCTCGCCTCCAAGGCAAGGTACGAACTCATTTTCTTTGTATTGGTAATTCGGTTTTCTATTAGGTTTACTTAAAAATTGAAGGAAATGGGGAAATCAATTGATATGGGTTTTGGTCTCGTCTCCTTCATTGGCTCTTCAGATCTGCTTCCTTTTATCCCGATTTCTTCGATTGATTTGGTTTCTCGTTTTCTCTCTGTTCTCAGGATTGCTAGCAACACTCGAGAGGTTTCCAGTACAATGAGCTGGAGCAGAAACTATGCAGCGAAAGAGATTAAGTTTGGGGTTGAAGCTGGTGGCTTGATGCTTAGAGGTGTGGAAGTTTGGTAGCGAGATGGGAACTTTTCATTCTGCTAAAGATGCGGTGAAGCTCTTCAACACTGGTTTCTCTGGAGGAGGTTGTGATTGCAATTTGCAGGGAGTGTTGGCGGAGGAGACAAATATCTGTTTCTGGGAAAAAGAGGTGGACAAGTTGAAGGAGAAGGTGCATAATGCTGAGACGGCCAAGATTGAGGCTTTGTTAGAGCTTGAAGAAGCCAAGGAAACAGTTGAACATGAGAATTGGTGACAAAAGTTTAGATTTGAGCAGTAATGTTAGAACTGTGATTTCGGAGCTAGGCCTTGCTAAGGAATTGCTTGAAAGAGTAGCCGAAGAAGAGAGTGAATCGGGAATTTGGCAGAATATGAGAAATGCTGACAAGGGTTTATATTTGAGTAGTAATGAGAGAGTTGTGACTTCTGAGCTAGGCGTTGCTAAGGAATCGCTTCACAGAGTAGCTGAAGACTGAAGAGGAGACTGAATTGTGTGTATTGATGGAGTCTTTTAGGCTCGAGCTTCAAAACGTGAAGAGAGAGCATTCACGGCTTAAAGAGAATGAGCAGAGACAGAGGGATCAAAGCCGTTGAGGAGCTGAACAAGGAAACCGATAATGCAAAGAAGGAGCTCTTACCGCTCGAAGACTTGGGCTTGAGGCCCATAAAGAAACAGTCGATATAAATCCACCTGACTTAAGGCCCAATACTTCTTGGTTTACCTTTTCTTCTTTTTTTTTCTTTTTCATTTTTTTTAAAATCCCTTATTGGTTTATCAGTAACAGAAGTTGTTACAGTCTGCAACTTGCAGAGAATCACAACACCGCGCGCGAGAGAGAAAAGCTTGAAGAGGGATAAAGAGACGAACACAGTGAAGCTGAGAGGGAGAGAGATCAAAATCCATCATCGAGAGATTGAGAAGTTGAAATGCCTCCTCCTGCTGCGAATTGCTTGTGATCCTCTTCATTTTCCTCATTGTTCTTCGCGAAACCTGCAACAACAATCGTAACTCGTAAGCGTGATTGAGAACTTGAAGTCTTTGCAGAGAATCACAATCTGAGAGGGAGAGAGATCAAATGCGTCCTCCTGCTGCGAATTTCTTGTGATCATCTTCTTCGCGAAACCTGCAACAACAATCGTAACTCGTAAGCGTGATCGAGAACTTGAAGTCTTCGTAAGCGTCTTCTTCCTCATAATTTCTTGTGATCTCTTTATTTGCTCATCATCCTTGTTCTTCCGGAATCCACGAATTTTGAGATTCGAATCATATCTGATCGCTAAGGTCTTGGTGCTGATTTTATTTTCTAGGTCTTTGTGCCATGGCGGTCAACTTGCAGCACCAGGATTACACAGGTACGGAAGATTTTTCTCCGTCTTCGATTTGTATTATTTAGGAATTGAAACCGCCTCCATTAGAAAGATAACTATAGTTTTTTTCTTTCTTTAGATGAAAATCTAGCAAACATCATAGAGAGCTCTTGGAATGAATGGTTTTCTTACGACGATGTCAAGACCCTATTTGAATCTGGTGATCAACTCCAAATTTCAACTGAACCGATCAAGACATCTCCAGAAGGATTGTACCTCTATGGAAGTGATGGCAATATAGATGAATTAGAATGGGATGAAGAAGATGCCGTTGTTGCTTGGGAGGACAACGAAGTGGTCAGAGAAGTAGTCATCTTGTGCAGAGCTTCGTACAATGTCTTTGAAACTCTTCCAGTGAAGAGGACTCTTGAAAGAAGGAGGTATGCGTCGGCAAACTTTCAGAATCACTGCCTAGTTCACTATCGGGTAATACACGAGGAAGTCAATGCTCAAGATGTTGAAGAAGAAGTTGAAGACCCTGATGAAGACGACGATGATTACTATGACGGAGAGGACGATGATGATGACGGGAGTGGTGGAGACGACGATGATGGAGACGGGGGTAGTGGAGACGAATTTGAAGAAGCTGCCGAAGATGGTGATGACTATCCTCCTGATATTGCTGCTCCTGTCGCTGCAGCTGCTTGGGCCATGGATCTTGCAGTTGACCACCCTGCTACCGATATTGCTCCTGCGGCTGCCGCTTCTCTAAGTAGTTTACATTCTGATCTACGTGATGATGCCTTGGAAAAAGTATGTGGCGGTCTTGACATTCTCCAAGAGGTAATGGGATTCTAGTGTGATCTCTCTGAGTCAGCGAGTATCAAAGTTTTCTTATGTCTTCTACTGTTTAATGGTCATAGGCTGAAGATGAAGTGAAAACACTGAATCCGAATCCCCTGAAGTCCAGCGAAATGAAGTCCAGCGAAGGATGTGGCGGTCTTGACATTCTCCAAGAGGTAATGGGATTCTATTGTGATCTCTCTGAGTCAGCGAGTATCAAAGTTTTCTTATGTCTTCTACTGTTTAATGGTCATAGGCTGAAGTTGAAGTGAAGACATTGAATCCCCTGAAGTCCAGCGAAGGATGTGACGGTCTTGACATTCTCCAAGAGGTAATGAGATTCTAGTGTAATCTCTCTGAGTCAGCGAGTATCAAAGTATTCTTATGTCTTCTACTGTATAATGGTCATAGGCTGAAGTTGAAGTGAAGACACTGAATCCCCTGAAGTCCAGCGAAATGAAGAAACGGAAACGGGTGTTTAAGAAGAACGAAGAAAGAAGGATTGATGACTGTGAAAAGGTGACTACACTTTCTGCTTTAAGATCATAGAAACTATTAGAGAGTATCTGAATTTATATGTTTCCTACAGTTGTTTGTATGACGGAAAATCGTTTTCTTTTTTTTTGTGTTTTGCTCGCTTAACAGGAGGGAAATCGTTTCAGTGCTGTTAGAGGAGCGCACAAAAAAATAAAACGCGCAGAGAAAGCTGAGAGCAAAATTCCTGGTGAGTTTTTATAGTTTTACACATGCTTTGGAATAGTTTTCAGTAATCTACTTTTCTCCAAGATTCTTACTTTAGCATGCCTAGTTTTTAGAAGTTTGCCCCAATGTGCTTTTCCTGGTTTAGCTCCAATTAACATTCATTTTGAGAAGCCATCATTCATCTGGTGTTTAGTGACAAATTTTCCTTTTGCAGGTGATATTGCTCAGTCTGATATTCTTGCTAGCAGAGATGGTGAAGTCGACAAGGCTAAAGAGGAAGGTTTAAGCGGGCAGGATATTCTGGACAAAACTGATTGATGGTATGACCACCAAAGTGAAGGCCTTGGAAAAAGATAAGCGTAGTTACCTTCTTACCTGACAAGGTAATTGATCTCTCTATACACTTATGCAATTTTCTTTCAAAGATTGATTCAGCTTATGTGATTTATCCCTTTCTGATCCAGCTACCCATTGTTACAAACACTTGAAGAAAGCATGGATTCCGAGTATGTGTATCAGAACAAAAACACAGATTGTAGTCAATTGTTTTGTTTTTGAACATGTTAACACAGATATGTAGTCAATTGTTTAGTTTTTGAACATGTTGTGAGATGAGACTTGTGAATGTGTCTTTCTTTTTAGTTCCTTTGCTTATGACGTTTACATACTTTAGCAAATAGGAATGAATTTGTGAATATGTCTTTCTTTTTAGTTCCTTTGCTTATGACAGTTTACATACTTTAGTAAATAGGAATGAATATATTTCTATCACTAGCAAGTTATTGATCTCTAACCAAAGTTTACACGAGGTTAAGTGATGGTTAAACATTTCTCACCTCCTCAAACTCTGTAATTACAATAGCCACGTTCTCAATCTTCCGCACGACCAATAAAGCAATGAGTCATAACAACACTAATACCAAGTATGTGCAAACGGATTCATGACTCAATGCCTCTTCCTCGCTAATTATAGCTTTTGAGATCCTTTTTGTTATCAACGCAAATCTCAGTTACCACCACCACAAAGGAGAAGTAAGAATTTAATGGAGGAAAACTGACAACGACAGCATGCTTGTTGTCAAGCCAGTCGCATTTTCCACTACTGATGAAGAGGTGCAATGCAAAGAGACTCAAAAGACTCAAAACAGAAGGCACCGAACAGCTCACTGCTTGCATTGTATACATTTTGTTTACAGTTTGTCTCAATTCACAGGTGGAGGCCCATTACAATGAAACTGAAATTACCAGAAAAGACAAAAACGACACTAATCTACATATTATCCTCTAATCAAATTATTGAAAACAGCATCACTAATCACGTAGGAAGGATGTTCCACTTCCACTTCTACATAAATATGAAAAGCAAATGTTCTTACTCAATGCATAAATAGCTCTAATGTTGTTTCAAATTTTGGTGGTTATTACTTATTAGCATGGTCTGCCACAACCATCTGATCATAACCAACCTGTTTTCCAAGGGAACCAACTAAAGGCCAGAATGAGTACACTGGTTCATTAGCTTCAAACTTTAGCTTAAACAATCGTTTCAGTAATTACCAAAGACATATCTAACAACTTTATACAGAGAATACTTGGAGTGGAGAAATACAGTAGGAGTCCTTTGGAGTTCCTGCATTCTGCCACTACAGCAAAGCAACAACAGATTTGGACGGCACACAGACCCAAGTCCCTCCAACAACATCTCCTTCAATGATGAGAATTTTAAGTCCCTAAGAAGAACAAAATCGAGTTCTTGGCACAACCACCAAACCAACAGATTTAAAACAGAACAAAAATGTACAGGACAAGTCAGGTGGCTAAAAAAGAGTTAAGAAGGGCAGCAACACTCTTTTCTTCTCAGCTAATTAAAAAAGCTTTCAAGGGAAAAGCTTGTACAGTATTTTGAATGGACATAACAAAATAAAAAGAAGAACGCAGAGGCTATGTTGAGTTGAGGAACCAACAGTTGTAAATCAGTTATATAAGCACTAGAGTACAAATTCTTAGATTAAGGTGTGTTCTTCTGGCTGCCCAGTATTGCAGGTTGCTCGATTTGCACTGAGCTAGGAACATAAGAGCTCACAAGGGGAAAACAACAATACTGTTTAGATTCGCCAAGATCAACTTGTTTGAAGTAGCCATTATCTCCAACGATGCAAGCCGTGTTGCGAGTTGTTGGGCCAGGACTACCTCTGTCTTTATGAAGAACCACCGCGAGCTTCTCCTCCTCGTCAACAAAGAAACTCGCAGCGTAATTGTTAAACCGAACACCAATGAGTGGTCTCATATCAACAGCTAAGAACAAGCTGCTCCACGACACTGCATTCGGCTCAATCTTACTACTAATCCATATCTCGACCGTGTATACAGGGCGCCGTTTCTGAAACAGCACCGCGAGCTGCTCTTCTCTAACACTTGAAAGAGTCACCGTGTCTCCAACGAGACCGTGGAAAGGCAGAGGCAGGCGCGGTCCAAACCTCTCCGTTTCGAAATCAAAACAGATTAGGAAATCAGCGACATCTATCCTACTTGATGCCAACTTGTCACGAGCATACCAGTAAGTGTTGCCCTTTAGAGACAAGCCACGGAGATAAACGAAGTGGTCCAGTCGTGGTCGGGACCGACATCAACAAGCTTCCATGAGTTAGAGTCTAAACTGTAGATTTCAAACTCGCAAACTCGGTGCTTGACTCTCGGGTCGTAATCATTCACAAATCTCAAGACTTTGTGCTTCTTCTTATTATCGTATCCGAGAGCGTAACTGTCGAATCTGTGGTAAGAAGTTCTGGGTTCGATCCACCTTGTTTGTCCCAGATAAGGGTTCAACACAACAACCCTAGAGGAGCTTTCCTCTTCAGTGATGCATAAGAACAAACCGTCGCAGTGAATGATTTTAGATATGTCGACTCCATCTGCGTTGATATTACCTATAGGCTCTATAGATGGATAGAGGAGATTGACGCTCATCAAAGACACTCTCTTTTCCAGCAACATCACCACCTTGATTTCAATTCCCTTCCTTTGCTTCTGCTTCTTCTTTGATGCTCCTTCTGCTGATTCACCCATGTGCCTCTTCAAAAAGCTATGACCTTTCGTTATGCTGTTCCACTTTTTGCAGGTCGATCGTACTTCTCCCAGAGATGTCACCGGAAGCTTCGACAGCACCTCCTCCTCCATCTCCCTCGGAAGATCGGACATCTTCGGACCGGATCTGTAATGGAAAATCAGTTAGGATCAAACCTCCCAATGCTCTGTTTCGTTGTCTCCGATTTATTCCTGTCTCGTATTTCAATCCCATCTCTTCACTTTCCTAATCGTCATTGGTTGATAAGTTGACTTTTTGAAATTGGGCTTTAAAGTAATGGCCCAAGGCCTATTAAGGTCTCGCTACGATTGTTAGTCCTCGTCAATAGTCAACTTTTTGATGTTGATTGAGACTTGAGAGTAGAGTGTAGATGAACACATTTTCATTTATTTCATGCAACTTTGTACACATTACTATTTTATATTATGTTGTCAAAGTTGTATACATCCAATTAAACTAATGGTTATCCAAACAGCTGATATTCACTACGTGGACTTCTCCGTGGATGCGAGACTTGTCCACGTCAGCATAATAGAGATGCAACGTGGTGCATCATTCAAAGAAGCTCACAGTTTGTACGGCTTCTTTCGCTTATTAATTTGTTTCTCTCGATGACTGCCGATTTTATCAGTCACCAAAAAAAACAAAAACACTTTTCAGTGTGAAAAGAAAGAAAAACGCAAAAATGGCAAGCGGGTTTCCACCGCAGAAGCAAGAGACACAACCAGGGATTCAACATGTCATGGATCCAAATCCTCAATTTTCTAGCCCTAACTATAAACCCTCCAACAAACTCCATGTAGGCGTTCAATTGTTTGTTCTCTTCATTTCCCATTTGTTTGGATCTCTTTTTATAAACGAAGTCAAATATCAGAAAAAACTATATCCAAATACAAACTGATAATACTTTTTTAAGATTAAAACCGAAATAGTTGTCTTACGTACATACATTTACATTACTTGTATAACAAGGTATCAATTTATGAAACTATCGGCAGGGAAAAGTGACGCTGGTGACAGGAGGAGACTCGGGGATAGGTCGAGCTGTGTGTTACTGCTACGCTCTCGAAGGAGCTAGCGTGGCTTTCACTTACCTTAAAGGTCGAGAGGACAAAGACGCAGACGAAACGCTGCGTTTGCTGCACGAGGTCAAGACAAGGGAAGCTAAAGAGCCGATCATGATCGCTACTGATTTAGGGTTCGAAGAGAACTGCAAAAGGGTCGTCGAGGAAGTTGTCAACGCCTTTGGACGCGTCGACGTGCTTGTCAATTGTGCAGCTGAGCAGCATGAGGTTTCCATCGAAGAGATCGATGAGGCCAGGCTTGAGCGAGTGTTTCGTACCAACATCTTCTCCCAGTTTTTCTTAGCCAAGTGAGTAAATCAACTCCGGTTCTAGCTCGGTTTAGTTCGGTTTGGAGAATAACTTGTGAATGTTCTTCACATTTGCACCCAAAAAAAAAAAAAAAACTTGTGAATGTTGTTGAATGTATAGGTACGCGTTGAAGCACATGAAGGAAGGAAGCAGTATCATCAACACGACGTCTGTTGTAGCATACACAGGTCACTCAAGTTTACTAGAATACGCCTCTACGAAAGGAGCCATCGTCGCGTTCACACGTGGCTTAGCTCTTCAGCTTGCACCAAAGGGCATACGTGTCAACGGAGTAGCTCCAGGTCCGGTCTGGACTCCACTGATAACCGCTTCGTTCTCCGAGGAAGCGATAAAGCAGTTTGGGTCAGAGACGCCGATGAAAAGAGCGGCTCAGCCTGTGGAAGTGGCTCCTTCTTACGTCTTCTTGGCTTGTAACGATTGCTCTTCTTACTACACCGGCCAAATCCTCCATCCTAACGGTACGGTGTCTAACATGAGGTGTTTACTGGTTTGGTTTCTCCTCTGATTTTTCGGTTTACGAGATATAAGAAAACCAAATACTGTTTGGTATGGCTTTAGTCTCGGTTTCGATTAGGTTCCTTTCAAAACATATCTACAAGGATTTAAAACAAGATCTTGGTTTTTGATCAGTTTGTTTCTATGTGTCGGTTTGGTTGGACTGGATTGGGCTATTGTAACGCAAACGCGTTTTTGTGCAGGTGGTACTATCGTGAACGCTTGAGCTTTGCCTAAGGTGTTATCAGTGTATGTGCCTTGCTTAGGAAGTTGGTACAAAGAAAGAATACAGTTCGTGTGAAGTAATACGGTGAAATGTTGTATGATAAATAATGTAAAATATCTGAATAAATGGAATTAGTTGGTTATGTGTTTTGGTCTTGTGAAGGAAAAGTTCTTAACCTCCTTACAAGTAAAGCAGATCGAAAGAGACATATCATTACACATATTGCTCATGAAAACGGTACAAATCACAAGAAGCTATGTGTTTGTTTTGTATAGTACAAATGAAGAGTGTTTTGTCTCAGTCCGAGTCTTCGTCGAAAATGAACAAATAAGGAGTTGCTCTGTTTCTTCTGTTCTCCGCTTCTTCTTCCTCTCTTGCTTCATTACCTGCACCGATCACTTTTGGGTTATTCAACCTTAACCGCTGCTTGTAGACAGCGTCATAAGCCTCCATGTTCAGTCCCGATGCTAGGAAGAGCTCTAACTCATCCACAAACCGGTCTGTTCTCGCCATTACAAACGGTCGAGCTGCCTCTGAGACCACCGATTTGAATTGTTCTTGAATTGTCTCTGCGCTGATTGCTTCTTGTTTGTGTCTCTGCTCGATTCTGAAGTGATAGGAAGTAAGTCTTTTGCATTTCATAACATTTGAAGCAGAGACAAACAGAGTTGTTTAAAAGACATCAATCTTCTAGAATCAATTAAGTCTTGAGAGCTTTTACCTTTTGCAGAAGGAGTCCGTTACGCCGACCAAATGATGTAGCACAATATCAACATTTTCGTCCTATAAGAAAAGGAAAAAGAAATGTATTAAAGCACAAGTAAATGATCTGTTTAAATGACTTAGCAAGAAGATAACAGCAGTACAGCAAAAATACAGAACATGAAAGGGATTGCAATCGTACTTGCATAAGAGCTTGAAGCTCCCTTCTCAACCAGGCTTCCAGACTCCGGTTTGGCTGGAGAAATCTTTTCAATTTCCAAAACCGGGGAACATCAAATACATCAGCCAAGAAACCTGTTTAAGACCATAGAAGATAAAGAAAACATCTTTTAACTCTAACCACCCTTCTACATTGATAAAACACATTTGACTCTACTGATAAGGAGTCCAAAATAAACAAAGCTCGTTTTTGATCTTCAAAAAATGCAGAGAAGAGCAAAACCTGGCTCGGTGTAGTAGCATTGCAACCTATATCTCTGTTCTTTTGTTAGGACAAAGCTGCACAAAGGAAGACGAAACTCTTTCAAAATCTTCTCCGGAAAAGAGATATTTTTTTACTCAAGCCAAACACAATGTTAACCCTACCCATCTGTAATATTTCGGCTGATGTAATGCCGATCAAAAGAGTGTCCATCGTAGTTGTGGATGATTGACAAGTTCTCTGTCTGCACATTTTTATGGTCATTCCTAAGTGATTGAAATTTTTTTTGTGCTGAAAAGAGAATTTTTAGGAAGCAGACCTTACAGAGAGGACATTTGACAGAAGATAGTTGCTTAGAGACCTTGCTGGAAACAACTTTGATCCATTGTTTGATGCATTTGAAACAAAACTTGTCTGCAAAACCAAGAGCAAAAGACACAATTAACATTACATTATAAAATCGTTATGTGGTCAAATTTGCAAGAAGCTATCATATATTGCCTAAACCATAAACCTATGGCTTCTCCTAAGATACACTAAGAGCTAATCAATCAAATCCTTTATCAAAATCTATACTTGGGAATTAACTAATGAAGACATCAAAAAACGTTAAATCCTTGATGAGATTGAGGAATCATTCGAATTTAACAGAAAATTGAGAGAAGGAGAGAAGCGTACGGAAACAGGTATCAAGATAGGATTCTTCGAGTATGGTTCCAAGGCAAATTGGACATGGATCCCGATCGGAACCTTCGTCAATAGAATTGCTCCCGTCGACGATCTCCTTCGCCGCCATAACTCTCGTCGCTCCGTTCTCTCTGCTTATTCACTATAACGACGTCGTGTAACCGAACACCTTTTATATCTTATATGAAAATTGCAATTTCAATCCTTCAACTCTTTTAAAATAAAAATTAAACCCGTAAGTATTCAAACTTCACACATTTAAACTAACTATTTAAACTTTGCAGAATAAAGAGTGACATTGCCTTCAAATTTTCTTGGTTAGCAATATGAGACAAGGCAGATGAAGAAGCACTTCAAACCAATTCTCTCTCAATTGGAGAAATGCAGATCCATGGTGGAACTGAATCAACTCCACTGCTTGATGATCAAATCATCAGTCATCAGAAACGTGATTCCTCTAAGTCGACTCATAGATTTCTGCACTAGTTGTCCCGAGACTATGAATCTGAGCTACGCGAGATCAGTATTCGAGAGTATCGATTGTCCAAGCGTGTATATATGGAACTCTATGATCAGAGGCTACTCAAACAGTCCAAAACCAGATAAAGCATTGATCTTTTACCAAGAGATGCTTCGAAAAGGGTACTCTCCTGACTATTTCACTTTCCCTTTTGTGCTTAAAGCTTGCTCTGGGTTAAGAGATGTTAGATTCGGGAGACGTGTTCATGGATTTGTGGTGAAAACAGGGTTTGAAGTGAACATGTATGTTTCCACTTGCTTGCTTCATATGTACATGTGTTGCGGAGAAGTGAATTGCGGCTTGAGCGTTTTTGAGGGTATTCCAAAGTGGAACATTGTTGCTTGGGGAAGTTTGATTTCTGGGTTTGTGAGTAACAATCGGTTTGGTAACGCGATTGAAGCGTTTAGGGAGATGCAGAGTAATGGTTTGAAGCCGAATGAGACGATAATGGTGGATCTTCTGGTTGCTTGTGGTAGATGTAAAGACATGGAGAGTGGGAAATGGTTTCATGGGCTACTTCAAGAACTTGGCTTTGATCCGTTTTCACAGTCAAAATTTGATTTTAATGTGATCTTGGCTACGAGTTTGATTGATATGTATGGGAAATGCGGAGATCTGAGAACCGCGAGGAAACTGTTCGACGAAATGCCTGAGAGAAGCTTGGTTTCTTGGAACTCAATCATCACAGGGTTTAGTCAGAACGGTGATGCAGAGGAAGCAATGCATATGTTTTTAAAGATGCTTGCTTTGGGTATCTCTCCTGATAAAGTAACGTTTTTGAGTATCATCAGAGCTTCTATGGTTGGAGGATGCTCACAGTTGGGGCAAATGAGTCACGCTTTTGTGACGAAAACCGGGTTTGTGAATGATGCAGCTGTAGTTTGTGCGCTTGTGAATATGTATGCTAAAACTGGTGATGCAGAGAGAGGGAAGAAAGTGTTTGAAGATTTGGAGAAGAAAGATACAATAGCTTGGACGGTTGTGATCATCGGGTTAGCAAGTCACGGGCATGGGAACGAAGCATTGAGTTTGTTCAAGAGAATGAAAGAGGAAGGT
This sequence comes from Microthlaspi erraticum, assembly GCA_902728155.2. Taxonomy (NCBI): domain Eukaryota; kingdom Viridiplantae; phylum Streptophyta; class Magnoliopsida; order Brassicales; family Brassicaceae; genus Microthlaspi; species Microthlaspi erraticum. The sequence goes on along the minus strand of CACVBM020001240.1, from coordinate 769,126 downwards.
AATGCTAGACCTGATGGAATCACATTTCTTGGGGTGTTGTATGCGTGTAGCCACGTGGGTTTGGTGGAGGAAGGACGGAGATACTTTGAGGAAATGAGAGATGTTTACGGCATAGAACCAACAGTTGAACACTATGGGTGTATGGTTGATATATTGAGCCGTGCTGGTTGTTTTGATGAAGCAGAGAGGTTGGTGAAGACGATGCCTGTACAGCCCAATGCTAATGTGTGGGGTGCAATGTTGAATGGCTGTGAGATTCATGAGAATTCCGATTTGGCTGATCGGATAAGATCTGCGGTGAGTGAATCGGAAGAACTCGGTAGCGGGATCTACGTTCTTCTGTCTAATATTTATGCTAAAGCTGGGCGGTGGAGTGATGTGAAGATGGTTAGAGAGTCCATGAACAGCAAAAGGATAGCTAAAGTTTTAGGTCACAGTTCTGTAGGAACAACGACGTTCTAAACTTAAAAATTTTCTATGTAAGAGATCGATAGTAGTTTTAAATTGGTTTTCTGGTTTATAGAAATGAAGAAAGACTGAATCTTTTCCATGAAAACGAAATTCAAAAACGATGTTTTGATGTTTCTTTCTTCAAGCTTCATCATCTGTATGCGTCTGGTAAACTGTAACCAGACGTGACTATCTTGTCAGCGAACATCTTGCCGGTCTTAGGCATGACATGCCAGTGTAATGTCAAGTTGAATTCTTTTCCGCGAAGATTTTGTCCCTGAAAAGATACCAAATGATGATCAGTTTCTGTTTCCTGAAGAAGTAGAAAGAACGCAAAAGACTTTGGTGGGTTTTGTTTATACTGTACCTGATCGATGAAACGGTACTTGTTTGAGACTTGAATCCGGAATTTGGCATGTTCCTTGGCAGGGATTATAGCATCCCATAGAGAAACCTGCAAAAAGAATGTCAGTATCCATTCGTTTTATCATTGCAAGAACAAGTTCCTAGACTTTGATGAAATGGAAAAATTCCAGAGCCTGGCATTGGAAACGAAGTGGATTACAATACCTGATTCAGGGAATTCTTTGGGGTTTCATACTCTGCTGCAACGAAAACGAAAACCTGCAAGCATTTTTGGCTTCTGTTAATGAAAAAAGTCCCAGCTAGGAGCAGTCTACTTTGCAATGGCTTCAAGTGATAAGAGCAAAACACAAAGGACTATCTCAGATGTTAAAACCTGTTTGGTGTTCCAAGTAAATAGTGACTGCAAGTCTGCATTTATGTCCAATGTCAAGCTGACCTGCATGGCGTGTCATATATGTATAAGCTGAAGGATATTCAGAACTAAAACAATCTGAGAATTTTACTCTTATGAACTACTATCATGTATCATCTGTAAGTTATGTTAACTCAAATCCTAAAGCTTTGAGATATATTGATTACTACACTCGGGGAAGAAAGCAAGCAACTTGAGAAATTCATTAAAAAAAATGTATGATGAAGAAAAAGCATGAAAATTTACCTCATCGTTTCCATGAGATTGCTTCTTAAACCGATTGATGTTAAGTATCTGCAACCACAGCACAACCAATATCCATGATTTCAAAATCCATAGAAACAATTTCTGACATTATCACTAAATTCCCCGAATCAAAACACACGAAGATCAATTATCCAGTCACAATTCCAGAATCAACCAAAAAAATAAGGGGTTTAAACAACTTAATCGGTCACAAATCAAGGCGTTAGTACGCAGATCCATCGCATATGCAAACCATACGCGGACGTATCCGTTACCTGGATCTCAACAGAAGGATTTTGATTGCTGAATTTGTCAGAGAAAGACGAGATTGCGCAAACGAAAGCAAGCGCAGTGACGGCGAATGTGAGCAGAGCATTTGCTCTGTAACCAAATGAATGCATCTTCAAGCTCCTTTCCCTTTACGATTACTCCTCAGGGCTTTTCGATCAGCGGAATCTTTTCCCGATCCCGTCTTTGTAGCAAAAATCTGTCTGAGAGGAAGGAGGAGGAGGAAGTTGTAGAAGAAGAAGACGACGAGCGTTTTATTGTATTTTTGTAAGTAGCAATTAGTCTTCGGTTTTACTGATCGTCGCTGTAATGTGATTGGCCAAGACACGTATGATATTCGCTACTATGTCAACCGGATTGAATTTCGGTTTAAGAATACATCGTTTTCGTTTCAGAAACAGCATGCATAATTAGACTTTAACCGATTTGCGGTACAAAATTTGACACAACCTTGAGAAGTTTCCGTATGTGATGAAGTTACTATGGTTGACTCTGTTGACTAATTAAACCGGAATTAGCTTGGTTCCATGCCACTCTTTAGGCCCAATGGGTGAACTAAGCATCGATTGTTGCTTCAAAAGCCCATTTTTGTGAGAAGTTCGCAAAGTTTTGTTTAGACCATTGGAGTGATTTCTCTCATTTCTCCAATCATACGCTAATTTGACCTTTGAAAACGATTAGATACTGTATATTACATCATCACAATAACTAATTCTTAAAGATTGTATCCACACGTTTTTCAACACGTCATCATCAACTCATAAATCTCACGGATTTGGTACTTTACGGGTCAAATTTGATATGGTGTGTTCACAATATTAGTGGCACACACTATACAGGCTGATTACCATAAATGATAATGCTATTATACTATCACCTACTATAGAGGCGGCGACAAAATCATTTTCACACAAAGAAAAACAATGCTAAAATATCTTCCTTTGTAACCATCCTTTTTCCGAAATCGAGATATTATAAACATCATTCCACTAACAAAATTAAAGCACATTTTGTTTCCAATACTCGGCAGATGAAATATAAAAAGACAGCCCAAAAAAAAAACATAAGACTAAGACAAACATGCATGTCCGTTTTCTAACTAACATTACAGAGATCACATAACACTACAACCACCTGGATTCTCATCGCTGAACATATTAGTGTAAGAATCCGAGTGTGGGGGTGGCATAGGCGGCGGATGAGCATAATTCACAGCCGGATGAGGCCGAGCATACATCATCGGATGGTACATGTCACCACCCTGACCACCACCATAGCCTCCTCCATAAGCTGCAGCTTGTTGTGCAGCTGCTTGTTGTTGTTGTTGCTGCTGTTGGTTCATCATCATCATTTGCATATACTGCTGCTGGCTCATTTGATGATTCGCCTGAGGTGGTGGCGGATAGTATCCTCCTCCGCTCATTGGCAAGCCTTGAACCGCCGGGTAGGAGCCGCCTTGCTGTCCCATGGGACCCATTGGACCGCCTTGACCCATCATACCCATAGGAGGACCACCTTGACCCATCATACCACCCATGGGACCTCCTTGACCCATTGGGCCACCCATTCCCTTGGCGCTATGATTACCCTTGTTCCCTCCTCCTCCTCCTCCTTTGCTGTGTTTCATAAGCTCTTCCATATCATGGGCCCCGAAGGCTCCTCCTTTGGACCCACCACCACCCTTTTTAGGCCCATTATCATAATGATGTACTCCTCCACCACCACCGGAGGATTTTACCTTATCACCCCCACCGCCTTCTTTCTTACCAGCTCCCTTCTTCTCATCTCCTTTTCCACTTTTGCCCTTTTTGAAAAACCCTAGAAGGCCACCACCACTTTTGCCATCTGATTTTCCGGTTTTGCCCCCACCTCCTTTATTCTCTTTCCCTTCCTTCTTACCCTTCTCTCCTTTACCTCCTTTCTTCCCCTCTTTTCCCATTTTACCCTCACCCATCCCCTTCATTTGCACCGGAATCTCAAACCCACCACCACCTCCGCCGCCGCCTTTCTTCCCTCCACCTCCTCCTCCGCCGCCGCCACCACCGCCATTTTTCAACCCATTCATCATCATCATGATCTCATTAGGTCCCTTAGGTCCACCACCACCACCATGATGACCCATTTGAGGCATTTTGTTAGGCCTCATCATCTTATTAGGAGGCATGTGATTCCCTCCTCCTCCTCCATGACCATGACCATGTCCTCCTCCCATATCACCATCTTCATCCTCATCATCATCGAACTCATCATCATCATAATCATCCTCACTGAAATCCTCATCATCATAATCATCGTCACTGAACTCATCATCCTCCTCTTCCGCAAACTTGACCGACTTCTTCTGCTCCTTAGATGCCATAGGCGGCATCATCTTCATATCCTTCCCACCACCACCATGAGCAGCTGCAGCTGCAGCTTTCATCATCATCATCTGTTGAATCTGCTGAGGAGTCAACTGCATTGGTTGACCTTGTCCATGACTCTGACCACCACCACCACCACCTCCTTTACCCTTCACCGGGTGGCTCTCTTTTCCACCTTTAGGCTTCCCATTTCCGCTCATGTTGAGATTACCGAATTGCCCATTCAGACTAGGAAACCCCTTTCCTCCTCCTCCGCCGCTGCCACCTCCTCCACCGCCCAAGATCTCGGCGTGTTTACCAGATTTGCTAAGTTTCTTAACGAGAATCGCAGGGTCAACGTTCCCTGTGACAGTGACTCTCCCCTGTTCTACATCTGCTTTTACAGAGTACACGCCTGAAATCCCGCAAAATCAAACCCATGTCAGATCCTCACATAAGAGAGACAAACCCATATGTTAAATCTCAAAACTTTGGACTCCATGGCTAAAATAAGCGACTTTTGTGTCAGAACATTCCAAACAGTTTTATAAAAAATTGATGTAATTTAGGTAAGAACACCAGAATGTAAGTTTCAAAACTTTGGACTTTGTGTTTTGGAAAATTGATAACTGTTTTGATGTGAGAGATGAGAGTATCACACAACAGATGGAATAAAAAAGAGTTTCATAGATTTTAGAACTAATTAATTTTTGAAGAAATTCAATTATTCATAGATGTATGACATATGTGTTTAATTAACACTAGCTTCACCAAATTAACAATTTAACTGAGAATACAAATCCAGAGAAAAAAAAAAAGGATATGTTTGAAGAGAGAGCAAGAACACACCTTCGATTTTCTGTAACTGTTTCTTCACTTTATGCTTACATCCTTCACAGTGTACGTTTACTTTCAGAATACAAGTCTGCAAAAACCAAATCCCAGTAAACAATTAGCTCAATAATATATAACAAGCTTGAAGATTGGGAGAGGGAGAGAGAGAGAGAGAGAGAGAGACAGGAAGCAGAGAAGGAGACGTATACCTGAAGCTTCATAACATCTTGTTTATTCATAATTTCTCTTAGATTTGTGGGTTTTCACAGACAAAACTCTGGTATAAGAGAGAGAGAGATTCTTTCTCCTTTCTGAAGAGGAGAGAAGAGGATAGAAGAAATTGAAGAGGGGTTTTGTGTAATAAAGGCGGTTGTTATTGTTTTTAGGACAGAGAGAGAGAGACACACTAAAAGAACAGTCAAAACTTGTGTTTTGTTTTATCTCTCTGTTTCAGGGTTTCTTATTTCTCTGTCTGTAAAACCTAAGAGAGAGAGAGAGAGAGAGAGAGAGGGCGGTGGCACAAGAAGCAAGGAAATCTTCCATTTTGATTTGCAAATATCTTTTAAAAATCGACATTTTAATATTCATTTCCATATTAATACGGTTTTAAAATTTAAATTTTTAAAGTTTCGTACTTTCTTTTGTTTAATTTCTTTTTTGTACAGACTAGAGAGTTGAGAGAAAGAAGAAGCTTTAAGGCAGCTTCATTCACTTTGGCAGAAACAACAAGTACAGCCTCGCTTCGTCTTTGTACTTACTTAGCTGTATTCATCTTATGGAATACGATTGATTAACCGCCCAATTCGAATATTTAAGGTTCCTTAGTTTAATTACGATAATTAGCTGTATTCAATATTTTCCTAGTTTAAATTTGGTTTTATTCGGAATTTCGTTTATCTAATTATGTGGTTTTAGATGTAAACCAACTCTCATAGGCTCAATAATTTAGGTCTGTCATGTTGTTATCATGTAGTGGTTTTATCTACTGTTCTAAAAATTAGACTATTAATTGCTCGCTGTTCACATTTTGTCAATATGTCTCAATATTCGATTAACGCTAGCAAGTTTAGCCCTTGCAATTTATGGTATTTGTCATAGCATATATTACAGCTACTATTAGACTCCATTATTATGTATGACACTGAAATTAACATGAAAATTTCAAGATCTTAATAATGATTTGAGATCAATGATTTTAATGATCGTTGACGAGGGGGTGTTTAGGATCCAATCGCAAGCAAGAAGTGTCTTTGTCACAAAAATTGACTTGTTAAAAAACAACATCACTTACGCAAACCAATACAAGTGTTGAATATAATTATTAAATAAACGACTCCTATAATGGTAAATTATGCGATCTAGATCTTACGTATATACTACTATACCTCACTCTAAAATGTTTCACATAAACTGATAGGTTTAGTCAACATAACTTGGTTAGCTCAATTAGCTAAAATACTATAATCCGATTCCGTTTACCAGTAGTATCAAACCAAAATCTTTTGTAAAACCCGTTTAAAACTGAACAAAACAGTGGTACACTTGTTTCTATTTTGAATTCTTTTTACAGTTTAAATTTATTTTACTTCATATACATTTATATGTTTCAGTTCACAGTTGGAAAGATGCCTTTGACAGTTTTAGTAATCGTGGATGCATTTAGCAGAAATAACAAAATATACATTTACTTAAATTGTTATCGACATGTATTAAAGAAGAAAAGAGGCAATAATGTTGATGAGTTTTAATGGGTCTTACTCATAAGACAGGTAGGTCGCTTCCACTCTTTGCTGAGGATAGAGTTCGCTTGGGCCAGCTTCCAACCACCTATTAGTCCACACACAAAAAAAAAACAATTATTAATGAAATATTTAATCATCTACTTGAAATATTCTGAGGTTGTAAGTAAGAAATAATATCGACTTAATTGCTAATGCATGTGACGCATGTGAACCACTTCAGTGAGATAGTAATGTTCAAACAAATCCATACTACTTGTGTATATGTACAAGTACAACATGCACAAAAACCTACGATAATGCGTTTGTTATTCTAAATTCCCATCGTGCATCTTTAAATTTCACAATAACTTTGACTGTGTTTAGTTAATAAAATTAAAATAATCCACACACTAAGTGTAGATGGGATACACGTGTAGGTTCGTGCCTTCGTGGTAAGATAATACTAAAAGGGGAAATTCTAGAAAAGAACTAAAGCAACCAATTTAAAGTATATAAGAAAAATTGATTGTCGTGGTTCGAACTTCCAAGTAACTAATGTTTAGATGAAATGGAATTATATATTGTACGGACACAGAATTGCAAACTATAGTTGCACATATAAGTTACAACAGACTCGTATGTCACAGAACCAGGTCGTCGGTCCATGCAATGCAACCTCGGAAGTCAATGTTTTTTCTCCGACCTAATAAGAAGTCAAATTAAAACACAAAAAGCTATAAGAAAAAGAAAATAAAAAATTGAGGTAAAAATATAATTGCCCGATTAAAAACTAAAAAGAGATGTTGAGCAATTATTTTCGGAGGTATTTTAGACCCTTCTTTTTGTAGATAGAATTATTAACTTTCTCTGTTATTTTTCGTCTTATTCATAGTAAGAACATCAACCTCGTGACGAACATTGTTGTCAGTTAAATTTTTCTTGTCAGTTTGGTCATTTTTCCAATTATTTTACATGCTTTCCAATATATATACCATCGGTTTTAATCTGATTGTTTGAATTCAATACTCTTTTTTTTGTTCAAAGAATTCAATACTCTAAAACGAGAAATTTATAATTCGTTAAGCACGATTGTAATGTGGCTAACACCAAAACCAAATTTTAACTTGAGGTTGTTTTTTGCATGTAAGACTCCGTTTAAACAGCGATAATAAAAGTCCCGCTTGCAGTATTTATATTAAAAAATAATATTAAAAATGAAGACAAAAAGATGACACAGATTAGTCCCATAGTTATGTTTATAAAAAGATATGATCAAACTGAAAGTATCATAGCTCTGTCTCTGCAGTTACTGTTTTATACTAGGCTTTGCTTTCCCTTTATCTTTTCCGTAAAAATACCATAAAATTATATTTTTATTTGCTTTTAGTACCACTATATAGTATATACACATTTGACTAATGAATAAAATCGTAGAATTTTTGGACCCATTATAAGATGTGGGGTATTTTTGAAGCACATGCCAATGAGTATCCAAATCAAACTGTTGTTTCATAAACTTTTTTGGCTTTTTGGACGCTGTACCTAGCCTAAGTCCTCATCTACTTACTCAATTCAAAATCCAGTGTAGTAAACCCTACATTTTGAAAGTAATAAATCTACTATTCAGTCTTCATGGTATGTACCACATTCGTAGCCTCTTAGGTTTAGCTTTTATTCTAACAAAGTGTAATCTTGTTGTTATATTTTGTGTTATTTATTTATGATTTGATATTTCTTGTTTATAGTACAAGTAGTCCATTAACAGATTTACTGTGACTGAAATCATAGTTTCGGGGATTTTCATGGCTCAAAACTCATATAAATCGCCTCAAAATAACTCTTTACAAAGATTAAGTTATTCAGAATAGCACAACACCATAATATATCTTAAGTTTATCGCAGACCAATGCTTAGATCTACTCAAACTTGTGGAACAATATGTGAACAGTATCATAGTTACGTTACTGCTAAAACACGAATCCTAGATAGGAAAAAACCTTAAATATAGCAACACACCTCTTTGACAACAAATAAAAATAAAAATCGACATAATTTGATCGAACTACCACTTTTACATAAAAGTAACTTAAAAAAAGAGACCAAATAAAAAAATCTTGCATACTCGAAAATAAATTTAGCAATATATCTTTATTGCTAACAAAAAGCCTCCATACATCAACGAGTCATATTCGTTTATATAGTTGAAAAGAACGTTAAACAGTGTTCTACAAACATGTCACGTTACGAGACAACCCCAATAGAAGAATGCATGTATTAAAGTATGATTTAACATAGTGGTCTAGATTAACCGACGCTAACCAGATACATATTCCTTCTCATAAAAATGGATATTTGCATAACATGATAATATTCTCATGAAAAATAGGGATTTGTAATTTCGTATACTGAGCAGCAAAAACGAACAAACACAAGAGCTAAATGTATCATCACATGTTATTGTTAGGTTTGATTTTTGAAGGCCAAATGACGTATGGGAAGTTACGTGTCAGAATGTGGACGAAGTTTGTTAGTAGTCGAAATCTCAAAACAAAGATATACAAACCAAATTTGTCAACACGTTTGACTTGTTTTACAAGAATTTCGCTCAGAAGTAACAAGTTTCGCAAATGAATCAATTTCCTGACGTGAAACACATGTGTTGAACATTTTCGTCTCGCGTTTATAGATTTTTGTTTCTCTTCCAATGAAAATAGAATCATAAAAATCTTATTGAATTGGTAACAGTTTTTGTTTATAATGCCCTTTTCCATAAATAATATAGAGATCGACATCACATACGAACTACCGATCACTTGTATTGACAAAGACTAAAGATATTTTGATTTTGATGAACCTGAATTTATAATAAATCACGAAAGTGAGAAATTCAACAATCAAAAGTTTTGAAAACCTTTAGTTAAAAAAAAAACAAATCACTAAAAAGCAAGCAAAGCTTTGATTCATACCATGGGTGCTTTATGTCGAAGGTGATGTAAGTCCACACGTTTCTTACACATACATAAACCTGAATGAATTTCATTAGCTTTTGGATTCTATATCGTTATTCCCTTTGGAAGTAACATAACATATGTGTTAAAATTACAAATAAAGTTTTCCACAGATAATACGAAATTTAGCTACTAATACATTTTAAAACGATAAGCTAAAACTAGGGAGATTCAATAAAAGAAGAGGCATTGTAAGGATGTCCACAGCTGGAGTCTTTGGACTTGATATCCAAAATTGGGTCACAAACTTATAAGTACATGAATTATGACATCTCTATGGTATCCATCAATGTGTCTATATATATATATACTATTATTAAAGATAGCTTTGTATTGTTTGGGTTAGGTACAAATGCAATCAACTTTTGAATTTATATGGATGTACATATATGTGCAATAGACTTATATACCCTCACTTGCAAGGACACCTACCCTTGCATACACATAAATGACACACCACACTAAAATATCTATATTTCGAATGACCCTTTCTTGTTGATGATAAGATGGTGATTTTAGTGGTTCTTGTTGTTTTATGTCTTTTCGTTTTTTGATTTTCAACTTTCATAATTTATATTTTATTGAGAAATTTGACGAAAACTTAACCACTTTATGTAGATGATTCATAAACAATATTAAGCGACAAAAATATCGTGCAATGTGTGTATTATATATTATCAACCTAAAAGAGTTAAAGCCATAAAATTGGTTGGCAACGAGCAATAGTATGAAAGTTAGGTGAACACGAAAATATATGTATGGACGTTGAAAGAAACCGTGTTTAAGACACAAAATGCGATTCGCTTCGCTTTTGTGTACGCTTTTAGAACAATGGGGGTTCGAAATTTTTTAACAGGGTGAAATGTATGAGAAAACAAGAGTATAGGAGCAAAATCGAAAATAATGTAAAGAGAGCAAATCCCAAGGATCAAGAAAAGAAAAAGAGAAGTAAGAGGAAGATGCTTTATTGGGTTTGCTAAGAAGACATTGAAGCAGATTGAAACATTTGCTTTCGTCCGAAAAAGAGGGAAGTCAGATTCTAAAAACTGCACATACATTGTTTACATACACACATATTCATGTATATGTACTTCTGTTTACATATTATAATACTTTTTTTAATTTACTACTGATCTCTCTTTTTCCTCCATCATAGACTTTCACTTTTGTTCCCTTCATGTTCCAACATCTTCAGTAACTTGATTTACTTTCATTACAAATATCTTATATATATACTTATATATATATGCACATTCACGTTAAGGTGTTTGTTACCAGCTGATTTGAAAACTTTTTTGTTTTCTTTTCAAACATTGTAGAATTTTAATCTTATCCGATATTGGCATTACCGAACCGATTGGACCGGCAATCTTTTTGGCAGATCAGAACATTTGTTTTACTAATGAGTCCTTTAAATTTTTTAAAAATCAACTTTTTCTTTTTTTTCAGGGTTATTTATTTACCTGTTTACCCAATGTCTCTCATGACCGGTTAACTTACACTTCAAATATTCTCTGCACTTTTCTTTTATCAGTCTTTTGCAACTTTACTTTTTTTGTCGACTGGAATTAAAAACCATTTACACCGAAAGTTTGTTTCAATGTCTAAAAAGAAAAGAGAATAAATGGATAATAATTAGAAGAGTGGTGCACAAAGTTCAAGTGTTTGTGTCTGTGTTCGACAAGACATTAACTAAAGGCATTTCAAACATGTCAACAAAACCACACAATTCTAAAACATCAAATTGCAAAAAGCTGCTGAAACGGTCGAATTGCATTAAACACGCACTCTGTAGCAAACCAAACTAAACTAAACTAAAGAAGCCGAATTCTTGTTTACAAACTGACAAACCAAAACCAAACTAATAAATGTGTATTCTTCGACTACCGTCATGAACAAGCGTCTTAATTCATGAGTACTACTTCCACATCGAAAATGTTAATGATGATCATAAAAGTTCGTAATCAGATCAGACCGGTTTTTAGGCCATCGTACTACTAACCAGTAACCATATCGAACTTCTGACTAGTTCCAAACCATTTTCTTCTTTGTAAAACTATTTAATACAGAGAAGAAATGTTAAACCAAGAAAAGCTGAAAAATATTAGTAACAACAGTTTGAAACTAAATACAGGGCTTCAGTAACTAACACGATCTAAGCTAGAAATAACAACAATAAATCAACAATTACACCCAAAAGAACAAATAAAAATAATTAACCTTATGTTACAATTTTAGGAACATGGTCACAGTTACAGTGGCCAATCATACACAATGAGCAAAACTGTGTTAGTCTTGGTGGGTTTCAGCATCTGACTCTGTTGTTGTTGTTGTATCTTTCTCCTTTTTCTTGCTGAGTTTATCCGAGTATCGAGCAAAAACAGCCGAGAGCGCAGTCTTAACCGTTTTCTCGGGCTCTGTCTTCTTGCGTTTCCTCGAGTCTTCCACAAAATCCCCGTCTTCTGCAACAGGTTCCTCTGAGTTCACATCCTTTTCAATCTCAGTTTCCGGGATCGTTGGCTCTATAACTGACGGGTAGCTTGAAGCTGCACGCTTGAAAGGTTCGTGGAATGTATCGTACAACCGCTTCACCTGAGGTTTTACATTGATACTCAGATCAAAATCCGCTCTTACATCACATGAACTATGGAGCTTTTAGATTATAGACGAAGAAAAGTGTACCTTCCGTTCTCCAATCCCTGGACAACGAGCTAAATCTTCCATGGATGCATCAATTATATGAGCAAGAGACTGCATCAAACATGTTTTGAGTTTTAGTTGAATCATAGAAAACATAAGATACACAATAACGGAAGAAGAAAACAGAAGGTTTATAGCTCAACCCCAAATGTAGAACCAAGTGTGACTACATCGCTCTTGTTCACATGCCGAATGCTTGTAAGAGAATGATTTAGCTGCAAAACAACAATAACACCGTGAAAATCAACAAAAATGACAAAAAAAGGATTATTGATCAAAAGAGTTTCACATACTCGAGAGAGATAATCTGTATCCATTTGGCCTTGGATGAGATCCGCCGGTTTGTTTTCGTATACCTTTATCGTTTCCAAATAACGTGCACATTCCGTCATGCTGCAAGACGGAAACTTTGCATCAACGAGAAGCAGAGTAATTGAAATGTGTATTCACATGAGCTGCAAATGTAGATACCTCCAGGCACACAATAAGGTGCAATCATGGAGAAGAGCTGTTTTCGTAACTTCAAGCAACGGCTTCACCGAATCTTCCTGTGCATAAATCATTAGACATTAAAGAAAAACACCAGACGAAACATGTAAGAATAGCATTTGAGATTTCACTCACAACGTCGACATGGCAAAGAACAACACGGAGCTTGAAATTCTTCTGTAGTTCCCTAATGCGGAAGTAGAGATAATCCGGATGTAGCAGATGATAACGCAGGCTGGAGTAAACCATCATGGCTTAGAATGAGATTAACATTTCTTTGTGAAGTTTTTACACATCATTGGAAAACAAAAGTTGAGAACTTTTTAAACCTTAAATACAAAGCGCAAGTGCTTTGGCCAAGCAAGTAGTCCGGAATGATATCTGAGAAAACCCATTTCACATTCCTTATATGTTTTAAAAGCGGGTTTCCTTTCTGCACCAAAATGTTATTCAGATGAGTTCCAAAGAAAATGGAAACTGAATCATGGAGGTTTAATGAAGCATCCTCACCTGTCTATTGCTAACGAGAATCGCGTTACGAGTTTGAGTTGTGTTTGATGATAAAGAGCCAGTCGCTGCTGCAGGAGTAGAAGAAGAAGATGATGCCACATCGGTTTGAAACGTTTGGCTACGACAAAAACAAAGCAACATACACCAAAAACTCATGAAAATTTGAAGTTTGCAAGAAACAATGCATTGCAATCATCAAAATAAGCAATGAAACATTAAAGTTTCGACATTTCAACCGCAGTCTCAAGCTACAGAGACTACAAGTCTACTCTTCGTTCTTTCTTCAGGAAATATAAACAATCTATTACTCTTTGAATCAATTCAAATTTTATCTTCGTACAGAAGAATGATAAATTCCGCACAAATTTTCGAACTTTTGACACTAATTTAATCAAATTGATCTAAATTTTGGAAAACCAAGAGAATTATGTGTTTAATTCGAAGCGTATAACACCTTGTACTGGGCACCTGAGAAGCGCCCGGCGGATGCAGCGAGGAGGCGGAGGATGGAGGAGGAGGAGGAGAGTAGACGTCGGAAGATTTGACGAAAGCGAAAGCCTGAGAGAAACTCTGGGAAGGCTTGAAGAGAGAGGGAGGCGTAGACTTTGCCTGTGAGCTTTCGAAGACTTCCTGGTACGATGGCACACCAATTACTATCGGGGTTTTGGGTTTGTTAGCAATCTGCGGGTGGAGCCGTCGGGAATTCTCTCCGTCGTCGTCTTCGTTCGCCATGATGATCGGGAATCTCCGGAGGTTTTTTTTGTTTCTCGCTTTCAACTTCCGATGAAGAACATAGGTTTTTGGGCTTCATTGTACAAAGCCCAAACCCATTATTGAAGCGCACGTGGAAGATAATTTGTTTTGGGAATTTCTCAAAACTACCACAAAAATGATTTTATTTTTTCCAACAATACCATAAAAGTAAATCTTCTAAACATACCACAAATATGAGTTTGTGTTCCAAAATTACCACAAGTATTAAAGTACTTTGAATTTCAAATCAGAAATTGTTATACTGAAAACAACCGCACATATAGTTTGAAATTTAAAGTTGAACTTGCGCAAGTAGTGGATTTTAGTCAATGACTCAACGTTTACTATTGAAGTCGTGTTAATATAGTCGCAATTTCAATATCTACTTATCAGCCAAAAAACATGATAGTGATCTATAATAGTACAATAGAACTTCCTAGATTCTGCTTGGTCACTGGCACACAAGTACACAACTATTTGCGTGTTAGAATATTAGCCAATAAGTCGATTATGATTAGATGTGCGTTAATTTGAGCAAAAATATTTATGGTTAGATAAGTCCATTGTATTGTTCTGACTCGATGTTTTTCGTGCACTCGCTGCAACTTATATTGATTGATGACCAAAACAAACATGGAAATAAAGTGTTAAGTCTCCTTGGCATTCAACATAAAACCAATTGACAATAGGTGGAGTGGCCTCAGTTCCTTATATAGTGTTTAAGGTCCTTTCCCACTTCAGATGTGGGACTTTATTTGCACACTCTCTAGAGATTAAGGCCTTTCTGGCCCATTAACATCTACAATATCCCAATACCCTCCCTCGAGATAATGGCTATTCTAGCCATTAATCTCGCAGACCATCAGTTGGCGGGTCGGGCCCTTTCTGGGCCGGGTCATGAGAGTGTGCGGATCTTAGCTCTGATACCATGTTAAGTTTCCTTGGCATCCAACCTAAAACCAATTGGCAATAGGTGGAGTGGCCTCAGTCTCTTATATATTGTTCTAGGTCCCTCCCATTTTTCAATGTGGGACTTTATCTTGCACACTCTCTAGAGATTAAGGCCTCATGGCCCATTAACCTCTATAATATCCCAATACCCTCCCTCGAGATAATGGCCCTTCTAGCCATTAATCTCGCAGACCATCAATCCTAGAGTCGGGAGGTCGGGCCCTTTCTGGACCGAGTCGTGAGAGTGTGCGGATCAAAGCTCTGATACCAAATAAAGTTGTTTAAGACTAAACAAATAACTCTTTAAAGAAGAACTCAAATAATAACTCTTTTTATTATGCTTAGAAAATAGCTCAAAACTAAACACTTTTCTTCTTAATGATTATCACATCTTGATAATCATTTATATAAGCAAGTACAACTTTGCTTTGCCTTTTACATAATGGAAAACTACTCTTTTCCTATTATGACACTAATGTATAATTTCTTTTTAGCCTATCATAACCACAACCGACTTGTTGATGGTGTCTTGGACTTTAATCTCTTGAAGCTTATCCAACATACAGTAACAAAGCAATACAAAAACATCTAGTCCGTCTTGGCGTCGTGGTATCAATTTTTAGTTCAAGAGCATAAATTTAATATATAAGTCTTGTTTGATTTCAATCATATCATTGTGTTCTCACATGTATTTGTTCCTCGTGAAGCGTTTGTATGACCTTAACAACCACAGAACCACTAAAGTTTACATGAACTTTAGTGAGAGAAAGCAAAACGTTTTAGAAAGAGAAACCGAGAGATGGTGGATGAACTTACTTGGTTTGGAACCTTAATTTAACTCTCTTTAACAAATTCGGTCGTGATGTGAGTGCAAACATTATTTCTGTTTGTCGTAAATTAGATAGTTAGTAGATAGACATAATTTGGGTTCTAATGTACGAACATTTTGCGCATAGATTACATACATGTGATGCATAGATTACATGCATGTGAAACATGGCATTATACATTAACTAATGATGTCCTTCTGGATGAATATTGACTAATGATTATTCATTCATAGGCGATGTGATCCGTGATCAGAAGACCTAGTGGCGGTCAATAATGATCTCCTATAACAAGAAATTATATATGATATACTGTATGATTTCTTCTGGAATGAACAATAATTACAAATCGTACTAACATAAATATTTAGCTACCAACGTTTACGGTGATTCTCGCTAGTTCAAAGCAGTAGTCGGTGTTCTGATGCACATGTATAGTATTGTACTCTCGTTGTATAAATCTATGAAAGACACTCTGGTTTAAACAAAGCAAATCGTGATTATCTGTAAATAAAGAACTTGGTCCGTATGTACTTCAGTATTATTATATTTTATGTACAAGAAAACCAGAGGAGAGCTATATTCTACTCAAAGCAACATTAAAAGAAAACCTATAATCTATTCGCATATATTCGTTGTCGACGAATAAACAACCTTTCTATATTTGAAGAACCCAGGAACCAACATGCACCACACCGCATCTCAAAACTGTGAGTTGTTTATTGTTTTCTTCTTCTCTTTTAGACTTTTAATACATTATTTTCCGAAAAAGTAAATTCTTTTCCGGATTTGACTTTGATTTATATGTACGTTACGATACAAAAATAAATTATTGCGTGTTCATGAACAATCCCAAACAAAACAAAAATGGAAAATATGTGAAAAGAAAAAAGTATTTACGGCTGAAAAACAAGAGTCAACTAAACTGGTAATCTCACCGAACCACTAGTTGAGCCACCTGTACCGGTCGATTTAACCGAAGTTCCTTCGCCGTCTTTATTGACTCCTCCTCTTGCCACATGCACCGAAGAGCTCCTCCACAAAAACGACGCGTTTCTTAGGAAAGCCCAACGGTCTACACGTACCGAATCACCGGTTGAACTCGGTACAGTACTGGCTCGAACGCTACCGGTAGCACCTAGCCTAATCGAACCATCATCTCGACTCCTCCACAGAAACGACGGCGTCTTACGGAACAACCACCGATCAGACCGAGCTCTTGACCGATCAATCGACTTACCTCTCCTTGAACTCCCTCCTCTAGGAAGAACCAGAAGACTATTCGACCGGTTTAGTTTCCAATTCGCCATTATCCTCTTCCTCACATCTTCCGGTAACCGGAGAGTAAACCGCTCGGTACATTCCCCCGGTTGAACCACAGAATGTCCCGTCGTATGCGATCTCGAGAATTTGACTCGTTTAAGATCCACCGGTACTCCAGGTAATCTCCTCGAATCGATCTCCGTCGTACTCAATAGCTCCGGTACCGGAGCAGCAACCACCGGTTCGGGATTCACAACCACCTGCTGCAACTCAAGATCTGGTTCGGTACCTCTCGGTTCGATCGACTCTCCTTCCGCAACCTGCTCGGCGAGATTCGCTCTGCAAACGGGGCAAGTCACGTGAGCCTCGAGCCATGCGCCGATGCAGTGAGGATGAAACACGTGATCGCATTTGGGCAGCAAACGCAGCGTTTCGTCATCTTCGAACTCGTTCAGGCAAATCGCGCACTCCAATTCCCCTTTCCCGAGCTTCTGCGTCTTCACCTCCGAGTACACGAACGTCGGGAAAGTCTCAACGACCGATGCGTCGAGACCACGCGCCGCGGCGTTGACGGTTCCTCTTGATCTAGCTCCGCCAGCTGGCGAAACGCCGGGGTCGGGTACGCCGGAGCAGTGGCGGAAGTAGATGGAGAAGAAGCCCATGAAGAGGAGAGCAGCGATTAGGATCACAACGATCACCGCCATGGCCGGGCTTAATTTTCCGTAGTTGTATACGTTAGTTCTCGGATCGGGCTGTGCTTGACCCGCCGCTAGCTCCGCCGCGGATAGGATAAGCAAGAAAACTATCGGCAAAACGCCGGGAAGAGCCGTATGCGGCCTTGCATGATTGGATCTTCTCATGATTCTTCAAAACCCCTGCCAAGTTTTTTTTTTGGGTTGGTTTGTGATTGTGTGTGTGTTTTTTGTTTCTCTTTAGAGAAAGAAGAAAGTGAGTTTATAGCGTAAAAAATGAGATTTGAAGGACCGAAGAAGGGATGGTTTGCAGTGACGTCAGCAATTGGGTCAGTCCTCAGTTCCACGTGGCAAGAGGAAGACTTCCTCTGATCAACGAACATGATTTTTCCTTTTTAGTTTTAGTTTTGGTTAAGCTATGACAAATATTTGAAAATAATTAGGAATACAAAAATATCATTAGCATTTCGGACAGCTTTTGTATTCGTGTTTTCTTTCTGCATCGTTTTCAGTTTTTTTTGGTTGGATCTCACTGAGTCACCGGAAAGACTTTTAGTTTGGGGCCAAAGTTCAGAACTATATTATCCACAATAAACAACGAACATACATAAATTGATGGCAACAAATAAAATCAAATAAAGTAGTGAATGTTTTTATAAATAATATTCGGTTCCCATTAAACAAACAAACGTTGGACTTGGACCCCCTCTGAGTTGTCTGTTAAACGAAGATAACTGCCGGCGGCGGCGGCAAAACGCAGTCAAACTTCTATCGCATACATTACCTATACACAAAAACAATACAAGTAATCTTTTGTAAGTGTCCATAGGTTCATAAATTCGTATGAAATAGTTTTACAGGAAAATGGTGTTTACTAAATTTCGCCTTTCAGGCATTTTCCGACCATGATTATTCTATTTTTTAACCAGAAAGGATAAAATAAGTTGATATACACCATCTTTTTCACCATTATATATGTCGCAGTAGACCCTCTATGAAAACTTTGATGATTTTACTTTGATCAAAACTTTTCAAATATCATTTAACTGAAACGTTTGAAATAAGAAAAATGTAGTTTTCACTTTTCACGAGAATGATGAACTTCTAAAAGTTCAAAAAATAAAATGGCAAAGATCTAATCGTCTCCATTGGTCTCTTGTTCGCTTTCCTCGCGCGACCCCTACTTTTTCTTTTTCGTCTTTTTAATACTTTAGATTGTGATTGCAAATTGCAATTAAACAATTGCTCTCCTTTTCTTTTCAGTAATAAAAATTTTGATTTTCCACCAAATAAAGATATGAAACGATACTTTTTTTTTTTGGTAAGTATAAAACGATACTTCTGACGTTGGGTCAACCAAGAAATGCTGACTTTGATTTAAAATAAAATTATATCTGATTGTGTCTCCGACAGTGACTTTCAAGAAGTAAAAACAGCACACGTTTCTTACCACACCACTCGAGAAGCTTTACTTCCCACTGTTTTCCATCGCAGCGCATAAACTATTTGCCGTTTTATCGTACCATGACGAAAAACAGGATGATATTACTGCAGGAAGACTACATACGATCTTGATATCCCCTGAAAAGAAAGAGAGAAAGCTTTTTTCCCTTAAAATCAGTTGAATAATGTGAAAGTTGAATGCTTTCTTTTCTTGGTTTGAATAAGTTAGCCTTCCCTCGTTTTTAAAACTCCTAAAGAAACGGTATAAAGCCCAACTGAATTCATGTGAAAGTTTTCAATGCTTTTTTCCTTTTTAATCTACTATTGCATTTCATAAGCCATTAGCAAATCATAGCCAAAAATAAAAGTTCCACGTACTAGCTAGTAGCTACTCTCATAAAAATGAATATCTCAGCACTTAATTTGGTTACCTCTTGTTTTGTATTTTCAGGGTTCTTGGTATGTAGGTATTGGCACACCTGAATCCTCCGTGAGTTTCTTGTAAGCATTTTGTAGCGTTCTTGTTATCGGTCCAACTTTTCCGTCACCAATCACACGCCCATCGATTTTCACTACCTGTGTAGAAAAAGAAGAAGAGATTGTTCATAAATATTATTATTTTTTTAATCAAGAACTACTAAGTTTGTATGGCAAGTTACTGTTTTCAGTTAGTGAATGCCATAGAACGATTGAGAATGTTTTATCCGTAAAAATACTAGAAACTGTACATACCGGGCTTAGTTCTCCCATAGTTCCTGTTGTCCATACCTGAATTGAAAGAACAAAAAAAACATTTGCTAAAGAAAGAGAGGCAAATATAACTCGATTTAACGATATATAAACAGATTTAACTGAAAAACCTCATCAGCTGTATGGAATTCAGAGAGACTAATTCTTCGTTCTTCTAAGATGAAGTTCTCTTTCACCACAAGTTCCATGACCTTGAAAGAGAAATGAAACGGTTTATATCAATTACTTAAATGTTTTGTTTTTCAGCAAAAGAATTTGAGTTTCTCATTCTTACAGAAGCTCTGGTTATGCCAGGGAGACAGTAGTCTGCATGAGGAGTAAGAACACGGCCTCTCTTCACCATGAACTGTAACATATCTTAACAGCATGAGCTCATCTACTCTCTTAAAAATCTATACAAAAAGAAAGGCTTACGTACAATGTTGGTTGCATTGGTTTCAGAAACATAACCGTCCTTGTCAAGCATAATGGCGTCCGCGGCATTTCCATTGTTACTTTCAATCTGGTTTCTCCATTACAAAGATAATCAATCTCACAGCAAAAAAAAGTTGCCAGTTCTTGAAATTTTCTTGTTTTGGAAGACGGTACCTTTGCTAGTATGTTATTGAGAAGGTTGTTGTGATGAATCTTGGAATCCAAATTCTGACAAATCAAAAGGATATATTTTTTTTCAGAAATGACTTTTTAAAGTACTAGGATGAATTGAAAATGTGGAGCCAAGTTCATACATTAGGCGAATTGCGGCGTGTGGTTGCAGTCACCAGCACAATGCCACCATCATTGTCATAAACCGGAGGTTTCCATTCGGCAAGCACTGCATCATTTAAAGAAAGAACATAAAACTTTCATGTAAATTAGACTCAAAAGTGATTGTTAGGGATAAAGCTGAAAAGGTTACCAATAAGAGTACATCCATATCGATTAAACGCAGGGCTCATTCCTGAAGTTACCTTTACAAGTTGCATAGTTTCTTTAGACTTAAATAACCGAAATGATAACAGAAGTTGGAAGAAACTTGTAAGAGAATGTAATACCTTTTTGCCTCGAGTTAGAGACAACCTGATATGTGTATTGTCAAACATACCATTTGTTATGAGAGTTCTGAATATTGCTTCTTTTATCTGCATGTTTTTTTTTACCACAAATATAAAACTCTCGTGGTAACTTCGTTTTCACGGAACAAAATTTGGAACAACGATCATCAGATCAGATGCATGCTTACCTCTTCACGTGGTGGAACATTTTCAAAAGCCAGAGCCTTTGCTGAATCAAACATCCTAATCCATCATTTTAAAACAAGATTTCTTTAGAAAACTCTGTTTCTTGCTTCTTAGCTTAGGGATTTGACTGTTCTTACCGATCAAGATGTTCTTCAAGCTTGAATACCTTCCCCTTGTAAATCCGAAGCCCTTCCCATACCGAGTCACCGCCTTGTACAACCGAGTCAAATACAGAAACCTTAACAAGAAGAATAAGAGGAAGAAACAGAATCAGTGCTCTTAATGCAAATCACAAACACTTATTTGTTCCACATTTTTCACGCACCTTTGCCATCTCACGAGGCAAGATCTCATCACCGACCCACGCAAGAAGCTTAGCGTTTTCAGGAACCGGTAGGCTCGGAGGAGGTAAAGGACTGCTCAAGAGTGAGGACTTGTGCTTCACATGGCTCCTAAGAATGTTGTAAAGCGGTAGACTTTGCTCCAGCAACTCGTAATGCGACATAGGAAACGTCTGAAAAGAAACACATCTTAGATTGAATCAAGAATCATTCACCTCAAAAAGAGAGAAAAAGTTCCTTACCTTAGGATATTTCTTTGGAGAAGAGAAACCAGTAGATTCATGCACACTCTTGTACCACCATGGAGCCCAAACTCCATCTTCTGGTATAGGACCAGCTTCCCATCTTCAAGAAAACATAACAAACTATGAATGTTTTGATATCTATCAAATTTTTTAGAGAATGATAGGAGAGGAGAGAGAGAGCCTTACTTAAGCATAGAGGCTTGAAAAGGAATCTCCAAATCATCACAAAGACCTCGTAGTGTAGTCTGTGAAATTATATGAATGACACATAAATTGTAAGTACATATGGCATCTTTGTGACATTTTGTTCAACATATTACAGAAACAGAACCTCAGGATCTCGCTGAAGCTCATCTGCATCAATGACTGCTGGTTGTATTCCCATCTGACAGAGATCACTGTATATCGACACTAATTCCCCCAAGCCTAGTTCGAGAAACGATGGAGGGTGTACCTTCTCAAACGAAGGCTGCAAGAAAAAAAAAGGATCAACTTTAGATGAAAACATTGGCTAAAGCTTATAAGAAACAGAGTTTTTGTGAGTCAGCTTCATTTACCAGTATGTTAAGAGGATTGCGTATCAATATGAAATGCTTTCCCTTACTCATAAGTTCACTTGGCAAACCAAATAGCCGTTCTTTCGAGATATGCTGTTTACAGAAGAGAGAAAAAACAGAACAACATTAGAGAAAGAGACAAGAAATTAATAAAGTCTGATTGCATGATTCTTGAAGAATCAGATTCTCACCTTACAGTATCGGTACTTCTTGGATCCTGATCCATATATGATATCTTTCACAACCTTATCTCCATTGCACTCCTATTATATAAGAAAAAACAAAGGAGACTTACTAAGTTTGTTTCCTCATAACCAATATAGCTCAAATCCTAATCGGTTACTGTATTGACTATATATATAGACAAGGTACCATCTTGGTGAGGACATGGTCTCTGTATGGCCGATCAACACCAGTAGCTTTTAGAAACGTAGCATACAACGGTTCATCAACAACTTGAGTGTCGTCTCTCTGAAAAACATGGACACAAACATCAGTTACAAAAGACCACAGGTTTTTATAGGGGTCTCAAGTTTTCAAAACTTTCAGAATTATACATAGCAAACGTTGTTATGGATTCAAGAATCAACCAAGAAATAATTATTCCTTTCTACAATTTAACAGAGATTTGTTTCTTCCACCACAAAAGAGAAGTTGAAAACAAAAATTTGAGCTTTCAATAATCAGAAGAAAAAAAAAGCCAAACTTTTTCTACAAAACTCCATCCACAAGATCCAAATCGAGCAATACTTTTTTATGGATGCAAAAAATTTCATAGTCTTTAGAGCTAACATTCGTACGAAATTTTATCTTGCATCATATTACTGGAAAATTTCACAAAGAATACAGAACACAAGTTTGGTAGTTTACCTGGGAAAAGGAATACATAAGGCTGGTGCTGAGAGATCTTGGGGCAGACCATGAGTGAATCACCTTAGGTTTTGCCATTGATTGACGACCGTGATCAAACTCAACTCTGGTCTCTGTGATCACTTTTGTTCTCACCTCTTAGTAAAAGTGTGCTGAGTGTTGTGGAATCTTTTTCATTTTTTTAGTATAAAAGTGTTGTGGAATTTGTAAAGTGTTAAGTGTGACGATATCATGAGACCACACCCCCCAAAAAGATAATAAAGGACAAGAATTTGGACAGCAAAGTTGCACGGATATCAATTCTTTGTTTGTTCGGAAGTTAGTAAAAGATTCCACTTTGTGTTGCCAATATTTTATTCCTGAAAATTCAATGTAACAAAAATATAAGAGATTGCCTGAGTGTGTATGTGTTTTTGAAGGGTTAGAACTTATAAGCGATGAACAATCCGTATGAAGGAGGAACGAAAGAGAGCGTGATGATCCTGCTTGACCCATTAAAAAAGTTCTCCGATCGCTCGAGCGTGATCTTCACACTCTCTTAAGAAGTGATAGTATTTTAATTTTTAAAGTATTTTTGTAAACTTAGGTATTATCTACAATAAAAAGGTCTAGTTCATGAGGTTATAAAACTTTAGTCTTTCACGTTACTCTTGCGTGATGGTAATAAATGAAATAGTTTCGATGATGAAAAAAAAAACAAATGAAATAGTTCTTCTGTAAAATCCAGTGCAATCATAAAGCTTTAGATCCAAGCCATAGTGTTGCAGACTCATATTTTGCATCATGAACTTTATCATCAGAGAATAAAAAATCATTAAAAGTAGAAAAAGTATGGACCACATTTTCTAATTATATTGTTAGTCCATCACTATCAAAATAATGACGTTAATCAGAGCAGTACTCAACAAATTCAGTGAGTTATATCAACTAACAATTAACATTCCCATGTACCATATTCAACGAACTGGAGTTGTATTGACATTGGATTATATACTGAAGTATAGGGAAATTACCAGACCAACTCATCAACAGTTCTAGGACCATTATTAGTTCCAAAATATTGAGTTTTATCTTGAGATATCATGAAACCGATAACAAAGTCGTCTCCAAGTCTAAACCACACATAGTGAGATTGATGTGAATTCCATAAAACAACAAAAAAGAGTGTCACGAGAGGATAACAATTATTTTGTTTCTTTCCGTATTTCCAAGCAAACTCCATTCTACTTTCGTGTATACTGATCAGTACACAACCACGTGTAAATATATATACATATTTATATATGCATGCGTACTGATATAAGTATATGTTAATATGTGTGTGTATTTTATGAATGAAAGCCAAATAGTAATACACTAATACATTAAGCTATGGAAAAACTTTTTCACACTCTTCTCACATTGTTACTATTCGCAATTCATACTCTGCCGCCTCTCGCCGGTTCTTTTCCGATTTCTCCAAATTTTCCGGCAGTTTTCAACTTCGGAGACTCTAACTCCGACACCGGAGAACTCACCTCCGGTCTTGGATTCCGCCTCCGACCTCCAAATGGACAAACCTACGTCTTCAAACCTCCATCTTCCGGAAGATTCTGTAATGGACGTCTCATCGTCGATTTCCTAAGTAATTCTTCTTTTCCTTGTCATTTTTTCATGATTTTTTTGTTTGTACTAACAGTTTTACTGAAAATGTGATGATCACGCACACGATTGTATATAATTCTACAGATTTTACTACGGAAGAATTGTCATGGTAAAATTTTACTTTTTTACTGAAAGCGTTGCATGCACCGATGCACGCCACGACAACATTTTACTGAAAGCGTTTCTCCAACGTTCTAAACGTTGGAGGTTTTTTTATTTGTGTGGTAGATTAAACCTAAGATGATTTGATTGATTTTAAATTAATTATGATGTTCCTTGTCCAATGCAAAGTCTATTTTGTTGCAAACGTAATTAATAGGGAAGTGATAAGTTTCTAAAATTGGTTGTTTTTTCGGGTAGTGGAAGCAATTGGTCGGCCCTATTTGAGGCCTTATTTGGATTCGATAAGCCCACAAAGTTACCGGAGAGGCTGCAATTTTGCGGCGGCAGGGTCAACGATTCAGAAGGCAAATGCTGCATCCATTAGCCCCTTTGGTTTTGGTGTTCAAGTCTCTCAATTCATCACTTTTAAATACAAAGTCCTTCAACTGATACAACAAGGTAATTCAATAATCATATTCATCAAACATTGTAGACTTATCTGAATCATTTAGTAAATGAACCAATCCATTTGTTGTCCGGATTTGTTTTGCTTTTCAGATGAAGAGTTCGAAAGATACTTACCGTCCGAATACTATTTCAAAAATGGACTGTACATGTTTGATATCGGACAAAATGATCTTGCCGGAGCATTTTACAACAAGAACTTAGATCAAGTTCTTGCTCTGATTCCTACAATCTTAGATATATTTCAAGATGGAATAAAGGTCAGTAGTCACATGAGTCATAAAATATAATTATAAGTTAACAATCTAAGGTGGTTAGTTATGAAATGTTCTTTTTTTTTCTAGAGATTATATGCAGAAGGGGCAAGAAACTTTTGGATACACAACACAGGACCACTTGGGTGTTTAGCTCAGGTTGTGTCATTATTTGGGAGAGACAAATCAAAACTCGATGAGTTTGGTTGTGTCAGTGACCATAACCAAGCTGCTAAGCTCTTCAATTTTCAGCTTCGTGATCTTTTCAGAAAACTCCCTGAACAATATCCTGATTCCCGTCTCACATACGTTGATATCTTCTCCATCAAATCAGACCTCATCATTAATCATTCCAGTTACGGTACGCATTTAACTAAAAGTCCACTCTTCTGATTAGAAAATATCTATTTATAAACTTTATTTTTGTTGGTATGATATCACAGGTTTTGATCATTCGATAATGGTATGTTGTGGAACCGGAGGACCGCCATTGAACTATAACAATCAGGTTAGTTGCGGTTCGACAGGGAAAGCAAATGGTACGACAATAATAGCCAAAGCTTGTAGTGATAGTTCCAAATATGTTAGCTGGGATGGAATTCATTACACAGAAGCTGCAAATTGGTTTGTTGCACGACACATTCTCACCGGCAAATATTCTGAGACGGCATCGTTTTGGAATCCTTAGAAATGCCTCCAAAAACAGTGTTTATGGAGAGAACTAAATGAATCACAAGTTAATTTTTTAAACTAGTTATCTAAACATATTGTTGGATGTTAACTAATATTTAGGAGTACTTGGGATTGTTTCCATGAATTCAACGTTTAATTATGTCTCTCTTGCTCTCATTTTCCTATTAATCCAACTTTTTTACCTTTCTTGCTGTTTTTCACCTTTTGCTCATGATCAAGTATAAGTGTGAAACAGAGAATTCTGTAACTTTCCTTCACAAAGATAAATGCTTTGACTCAAAAAGGTTTCCGTGTAATGTTTCTGTGTTATAAGCATGATGTGTATCTATAGACCACACACAGGTTTGTACAACACTTTTTCCACAAACCAAAAGCTACAAAAACTAACAACACCAGAAAGCTTTCATCAGTAAATGGTAAAATTTTCAAAAAAAAAAAAATCAAACTTTCTGAATCCTCTAGTTAAATGTTTCTTCTTTCACATGTAAAATCAGCTGTTTCCATTGCACAACTCTTCCTCATTGTTATCTTCTGTATTCGTTAGCAGATTTACTTCTTTATCCTCTTCATCATCTTCTTCTTCTTCTTCTTGAATGGCCTCAGTCTCGCATTCTTTATCCGAATCAGCCATATGATCAAAGAAATCACCAAAGTACCACTTACAATCGTCTTTCCACTCGCCTTTATGCGAGTTAACACGCCATTTCTGATCTGCAATCATCTCCGGTGACAATCCCCAGCTCTCCAACTCTTCGTCTGTGTGATGAACCGCCAAGCTGTAATCACCGCCTTGCCCTAACTCCATAACTCTGATCTCGCTGTTCCCTGGATTGTTTAGTGCCTCAAACTGTTCCACAGTCCACTTGAACCATTTCA
The DNA here is from genome assembly GCA_902728155.2 of Microthlaspi erraticum. Lineage (NCBI taxonomy): Eukaryota > Viridiplantae > Streptophyta > Magnoliopsida > Brassicales > Brassicaceae > Microthlaspi > Microthlaspi erraticum. The sequence goes on along the minus strand of CACVBM020001240.1, from coordinate 741,814 downwards.
TCAGAAACACACGCGATGTTAAGCCGTGTGAGACTATCACAAAGTTTAGCTCATGAGACGGGTTTATGTGCAGTCTGTTCATGTCTATGTCTCTCCACAGAGACTCGAGAAAACCTGTAAAGCACCACACAGAAGACCAAATCATGAGAAGAACACAAATAAAAGAGGAGACAAAACGACAACAATGTTAACAGTCACATGCCAGGGGCAAGCTAGATTCTTGCTTCCATTTTCGTCAAACTTTCAAAAGAGATTTGATGAAAACGAAATCTAATGCTGACTTTGGTGTATACAAATCTCTCTTTTTTCTTTCTCAAGACCACAACTTGTCAAACGCAAAACGAATTTCAGACCCCATTTCAATGATAAGAGACTTCATCACAGTAAAGTATCAAAGTCAAAACTGTGATGAGAACCTGAAATCAAGCATTACTAGCAACAAACTCACTCTTCTTAAGATCAGAAATCAATCTCATCCTCCAAACAGATTGATTTAGTTACTCACGATTCTGCCATTTTCATAGGCCATGATCAGATTAATCCTCTCAGATCAGTCATCATGAGAATTTCTTGTAACACTAGCATGATCACATCAATTCAATTATACATAGAAATGGTAAAAGGAGAAGAATTTCGATAAATCAGGGAAGCGAAACATACTGGAGACGCGATCGAAGACGTCGGCGGCGGATTCTCCCTCCGGGAAGCGGTAGAAAAAACGGCCAAATCGCTCTCTGACCTTTTTCGTCGCTCTCATTCGCTCTTTAACCTGGAAATTCCCAAAATCCTGTTCCCTAATTCGACATTCCTCGCGAACGCCAATCACGCGGCGACGCGAGAAGGACCGTCCGATCTCCCGGAGCGTAGATCGCGTCCGATCGTACGGGGAAACGTAGAAGTAGACGCGCCACTCTGGCGAAGACGAATTGGAAGAGATCAACGCGTGGAGACGAGCTCCGGCTTCCTGCGCCTGAAGCAAACCGGATTCGGTTAACTGGATCTTGTGATCCGGCGTCGTTGTGTACGCCGCCGTGTCGAGATTCCCTTCCGATTCTCCGTGCCGTACAAGGATGATCCGCTTCGGAAGCAGTTTGTTCTCCGGACTCATGGATATGACGAAACGGAGAAACTTTTCTAGGGATTTTTTTCTTTCCCGGAATCTGAGAAATGCGAAATTGGTGTTGAAATTCGGATCAAATAGCAATGTGAGTATCCGATTTCACGTTGATCCGTTCTTCTTCCAAATTCTGCAGTCGTTCTATGAATCTACCAAAATTTTGTTTCTTCGAAGACTTGGTTTGCATTACCTTCTTGCTCAAGCTTAGCACAAACGAAGTTTCGATTTCTTAACGTAAATTAATCAAAATTATTAACAACTAATATTGTTAATTAAGTAAAATTGTACGTATTAACAACTAATAATTTTTTTTGTCACGATTAATAAAGTTTAACAACTAACATGACGGATGTCAAAAAAAAAAAACAACTAACATGACGAATTCAATATAAAAAAGTGAAAAACATATGATAATGTTTAAATAATACTAAAATAGTATCCACTGATCTTGTCCATTCCACGAGAGAACTATATTCATATATTTCTCAACTTATCTAAATAAGGGATTAAAGTTCAATCTGGAAAGTTTCAACGTGGCTTACCACTATCTGATTAAAGTAACTGATAATTTTATTATTTGCAGCACAATATGTAGGTACATTAACATATAATATGATATAAAGTATGGGTCATCTTTCAAAATAGACCAAGAGGAATTCAGTATTCTTTCAAAAGTGAAAAAGAAAACAAAAAAATCATGCTATTTTAATAAAGAAAAGTAGTATGCTAGCTATCGGCTTTAGAATGGTAGTATTTCATCAACAAAAATCCATAACAGAACAAACTTAGAAAATAATGATTTCCTAATTAGCTAATCCCAAATTCTTTTATAAAATGTAAGGTAAGTAATAGTTTAGGAAAACCCGCTGGGCTTTATCTAATATTAAAGCCCATTTAAATGCAACCTCAATTGATTGCACGCTCGTCAGCTAAGATGCTTTCTAGCTAGAAGGTCACAATATTCCAAGCATATATTTGGAGAAATGTTATATACAGAAAATATGCTAAAATTGTTTATATAAAAAATATGCTAAAAATGTTCAGGCATACATGAAAAAGACAGTAGGCCAAATGAAAATGACTCTCTCGATAGAATTTTATCCGGTATTCTAAGGAATCAACGGATCTCTAGTTCTATCCCTAGAAGCTTCCGCTACGTCAGAAAAAGATCCGATACATTGATTGACAATATGATCGACAGTATGATCATACTTAAAAGTTGTAAAATATAGAAAATAATCGCTTTATATTTGAGATCATCAACTAAAAGTGTTATCACGTGGAAGTTGAATTTCTTCTAAAGTCCTCGAGTCTCCGGCACCAAACACCATGCGAATACAATTGCTATTCCACTTATCACAGCGAATATACTAAAAGTCCCTGCAATTAAAATATACATTAATTTTCATATATTATATCAGTATTAAGACCCAAAAACATTTCTAATTAAGGAACTAGAGAGTCAAATAGATGAGTCCCCATCACATCTCATCTCCGAGGCCAAGAATGGCCAAGATTGAAGATGTTTTCCTCTAAGATTAGGAGTATAGTAGTATCAACGTACCGGTCTGGCTCCAAATAAGCATAAAATTGAAACAGTAGCTGACGATCCAACCAGTAAACCAATTCGTTATGGTTACTAAACTCCCAGCTACTACTTTCATGTCCATCGGAAATATCTACAAAAGAAAAAACAGTTAACATCAGTTACATTTGATATGATAATAATATGCACTAAAAAGTTTGATTAAGCACGTAGCAATAAATATACATATACCTCAGACATTATAATCCATGGTAATGCTCCTAGTCCAGCTGCGAACATCATAGTGTACGTCTGTTTGCATCAAAAACTTATTACATTATTGTGACTACGTTTTGAGATTTAAATATGTCGGCAGATTTACATAGAATCTATAAACTGAAAAAATAATACTAAAAAAAAAAGGTTAGCTACGTATTAAAACAAAATTGTTTCTGGCGAATCTCATTAATTAACATATATAAACGAATTAAGTTCAATAATTTGGTTATATGTAATTATAAATTCAAATACTTCAGTTGTTTTATTGTGACTTGTGAGTGAAAGTAAAGTAAATGAAGAAGAAGAATAACAGAAGGTTTTGCTGAATATCACATACCAGTACTCCTATAAATGCCATGATGGGTGTGAAATTTACAATTCCAGGGACACCTTTTAAGGCAAACGATAATGCAAGAGAGATACAACTTAAACATAACCCAAATGCCGATGCCTGCAAATTGTTCACTATTATATTTTTTTTCATAAAACTAAATAATGTTCTAATGTAAAGTAGTGTACAGAAGTATTAAATAAAAAACACTCTTACCATAATAAGCGGTCGTCTTCCCCATCGATCCACAAGTAGAAGACCCACTATAGCTTTTGGTACCTATCATATAAGTGGTTGAGAGGAGGGGCAATTAATGGGGTTGGTCTAAATTTCACATCAACTATTGATGCAATCTTTTACCAAAAAAAAACTATTGATGTAATGTCGCAATGAGTTCAAAGAAACTCAGCAAAATGTTAATAAATAGACGTATACGTACCACGACCATAGACAACACCGTCATCCCAATCCGAGAAGGGAATCCTTTAGAGTTAAAATTGTTAATTTATTATTATAGACAAGTATATAACTTAAAAAAAAAAAATAATAATAATAATAAAAATATTTACCGGCGAGCTCAAATATGTTGCCTGCGTAGTAACCTATTCCTGCACTTCCACATAACTGTTGGAGAAGCATCAAACCTATGCCGATCTAAATATTACCAACCAAAAAACAAAAATAAAAGTTCGTTAATTATATATAGTTTAATTAAATGAAATTACTCTAATAGTTTTAACATGAATAAAACACCCCCTTTTAATTTCTTACTGTAAGTTGACGTGTATATTTCTTTTTGAAAAGACTTCGCATGCTGGTGTTCACGGTAGCATCAACAGAAATCTGCAAAATTAGTATAGCTATGAGTAAGATTATTCACGAAGATAAATATAAAATAATCGGCAACTTTCTACAGTGAAATCCTTTTCCCAAATAATTATACAGAATTACATGCATGTATAAGATACTGAACGTAATAGTACATATGTCAAAATGGATAATCCGACCCGACCCGACCCGACCCTTACCCATATGGGTTTGAAGGTTATAGGGTCGGGTTATGACCCGACCCATTTATTTTATATGTTGTAAATTAGAACCCAAACCCAATTATGTCAATACCCATGGGTTAAATGGGTTTTATGGATACCCATATATATAAAAAAATGAGTAATATATCTATATTTTTTATAATAAATGAGTAATGAAAATTTTAAAACATATTATACATTATTAAAAATTCAACTAAAACTTCCAAATAACAATTCATAATAATCTTTGTGTAGTAAAACAAAATCTCATAAATAAAATATCAAATAAAACCATAGAATAAAATCTTATAGTTTATGAATATTTATAGTTTTTACTTTTTTTATTTATAAATTTTACATATTTATAGTTTTTCCTTTTTTTGTGATAAACCCATGGGTAACCCATAATCTTAATGGACAAACCCGTTAGACCCATAGACCATTAGGGTCGACCCACTATGACCCATTTATTTATTTGGGTAGAAAAGTTCAACCCAAACCCATTTAAAATATTGACCAATAGGGTCAACCCGTGGGTAATGACCCATTTTGACACCCCTACGTAATAGTAATAAAATTTAATAATGATTTTTAGTTCTTTACGTGTGTGTACCATGATTTGACGAGTTTCCGTCATAACGTCACCTTCTTTTCCTCTTAATTTCTGAAGAACAACTTCACATTCTTCGTCCTGGCCATCTTTTGCCTAGAATTATCACAATAATTTAGTTGCTACTTTTATAGGTAGTTTTACTTTTACATAAACTAATTAGAGAAATGTACAACATGATTCATAGGACTCACCAGCCATCTTGGAGATTCGGGGACGAGAAACAACCCAAAGAACTGTATCAAGCATGGAATAATGCCTGATCAAGATGTGGAGGTCTGATTAATTAAATAGTTCTATACAAGAAAATAAACTTAATGATCAATAATTATTAATATGGAAAAAAATGAAATTCTGAGACAGAAAACAAACTAGTGGGAAAGAATCACCGATTAGGGCTATCGTTCTCCATGACATGAAATTTCCAAGGTAATATGCGGTTGCGATCCCACAATTTTGCAACAGCTGTAAATATCAATGTAAAGACTATTAGTTAAATGCATATCAATGTAAACATGTTACCTAAGTTTGACTATAGAGTATAGACTAGTTAATTAAGTATATACATTACCTGGTTGCTAAATGTAAAAGTACCTCGCACATGTTTGGGTGCTATTTATGCGATATATACAGGAATCTACCCAATAAAAAAAAACTAGAATTATAATTACATGTTTAGAGTGGTAATTATTCTTTTCAAATTATAAAAATAACAAGAAAATTATGTACCACGTAGCTAAGTAGTCCAACACCAATTCCCACAAAGAATCGTCCAAAGTCCAGCCAAATAATATCCTATGGAGTAATGGATACATAAATCAATCAAGACAATTAAGAGAGAAAGCTTAAAAAAGTTTCCCAACCGGGCTAATCCATGATTAGATTTTGGGTTGAGGCTACAAATATATTGAATGAGCCATTTCGCTTCTTTTTGTTCGAAAAGAAAAAGTCATAATTTAAAGGATCACAAAGTTATACCGACCGAGACGTACTGCACTAAAAGAAAGAGGGTTTGTGAAGAAACCTTGGCTACTGCAATTGCAAGCCATCCACTTATGCAGAATGCCTCGGCTAGCCACAAAGTCTAAGAAATAATTTTGAATAAAGAAAACTAAATGGTTTACCATTTACTTCAACAGAAATGTTAAGAATATGAAATGGATTTATAATAAATGAATATCTAACCATTTTACGACCAAATAAATCTGCACTTTTGGCGCTAAAAATGGCACCGATCATTCCTCCAAACGTTAACAGCGAGCCAAATAACGAAAACTGTGAAACATATATATTGTAAGAACTTCATTAGATTTCAGTGGAGCTGATTTTTTTATTTATTAAAAGTATCTGTTGTGTATATACAGAGACTTACTTGTGCGATAGAGAGATCAAGATCTTCCATAATAGAAGACATTGTACCGGCAGTATAACCTAACTGGATCCATATACATAATTAAATATCATGGATTTCCTATCTAAGAGAGAGAGAGATGTAGGAACATACTGCAATGCCAAAGCTGAAGGAGGCAGAGACAATGATAAAAGTGGTGAAGACAAGAAGTGGAGTTGTATTTGCAGATGTTTCTTCTCTATTTACCAATAATAATCCTTTCTCGATACCAATATTGTCTCCCTCCATTTTCATAGTTCAAATGAAGACTCAAATACTAGATTTAAACAGAGCGATCGGAATAGGAAGAAGAGAGATGGAGATACTCTGAGAACTATGCTTTCTCTTTTTATAGATTTATTTAGATGCTTTGACCTTTTTCTTTGCTGTACAGACGAGAATGGTTGCACAGACCTTTAACCCAAAAAAAGAGAGATAATGGTTACACAAAAAAGCTACTCCCACTGTCCACATGTTTGAAGTTTTTCACACAAATTAAAAAACATTTAATGTGTAAACTTTTTTTCAAACCATCCACTTTCTAATAACTCTTAACCAATCTAATTCAACTATTTAAATAATTTTAATTAATATGCCTTGAAATTTGCAATTTGATAGTATCAATAAATGGAATATACTTTAAAAATTCTAAAACATCTAATATTGTAAAACAAGAAAAAATTGTAGAACATCTATATTCCGGAACGGAGGGAATAGATGCTTTGACATCTTTCTTTACTGTACACACGTTATATATTAATATATTACAAGAAATATAGTTAATGTAATTATTATGGAATTTTTTCTAAATCTACTAATATATTAAAACTTAAACACGATCGAGAATGGTAACACAAACCTTTAACCAGAAAAAAAGGAGACGTTACACAGAAACGTTAGCTGCTTTGACCTCACTCACACCACATAGAAGATAAGTGTGTTCCACATCAAATCCCCAACTCATTAAATTATCACGTGTGGGGTTACAATTTAGAACAAACAACCACGTCGCGAATGCATGCATAGGAATCCTTGCTTTGTGCCAGACAAGAGAAGCCCAAGTGACATATTGTTCCAAACCTTGCGAGAAGAAAAACATTTCTGGATTACCTCATCGATAACCCAAACCGCACGGTCACTAGCTAAAGTTTAATCGATAATAGGCCGCATTTCCGTTTAGCACGTATAACGCTGTCACAATTTATACATATGTACACTATATATTTATATTTCGTGAGAACAACGAGTTCTTTGAATAAACTTAGAAGACTAAACAAAGTTATCAAGAATAAGAAAATTCGCGGTTTCGCGTATGAATAGCCGATATATAGGAATAAAATACACTAACCGCGGTTTGATCATGTAATTGTTAACGCTCTAATAATTCTTTAACTGGATATTGTTCATACAAACACAAGTTCCCCGAGTCTTCTTCACCCAAATTGCTAATCAAAATACTTAAAATCCAGAACAATCGAAACAAAGCTAGCTATAGGCTCATATTTCATATTAAATTCATTACTCGATTTGAGATATTTAATAATTTTCTCGAAAAAATAGCATGTTTATCATCACATCATCATTGCTTGAATCTCTTCCAAGGTTCTGCCTTTGGTTTCAGGAACAAGTTTTGCTATGAAGATAATAGCCAATACACACACCCCACCGTAAACATAAAATGCACCTGAAAAAGAAAATGGTCAGGACTATTCGTTTGATAACATGGTCAATACTATTTCTTGGCCATATTATAACAAAGAAAAGGAATGGAACAATCTTGTGGAAACAAATAACATAATATATTACCATGAGGGCTCCAAATCATGAGAAAGTTGAAAGTGAAGGAGACAAGCCATGAGCTTAGCCAGTTTACTACAGTGACAAGTCCTCCAGCAGTTCCTTTTAAATTTATTGGAAATATCTGGAGAAAAGCAAGTAAATTAAATTATTTTGACCTTCACGTATTATTTCGGAATCAACAAAAGAAGCATTTTATATTGTGTTGAAATTACCTCAGACATTATAACCCATGGAATTGCACCCATTCCAATAGAAAATGAACCGATGTAGACCTGGATATTGGATTTATTGGTTAACCAATGAAAAAACCAAAGTAAACCAAAGCTTAAAGCCAAAATTTGGGTTCATAGATGCTATACCAAGACACCGCTAACTGCAAGGGCCGGAATGATATCAAGTGCTAAACCATGAGCCTGGTTAATTAACATCAAAACCAAAATCAAAACTTGGTAAACCTAAAGGTTCTAAATTTCAAACAAGCTTTTATTTTGTTGGTTTTAAAATGAAAGAGACCTTCAATAGAAATGAAGTGCCAATAAGCAAACATCCAATAAGCATCCCAACAGCTGAAGCCTGCATTGTACCAATATGGTTAGACCAAATCATTTAAACCGATATACACTTCTAGTTATTTGAAAACTGTGCAAGAACCAGACCAAAAGAAGTGGTCTTCTTCCAAGCCGGTCAATTAGCAATGTTGCACCGAGTGCTGTAAGAACAACTTGTTCGATCGAGTACAGAACGCTTCCAAGAGTTGGGGATGCTCCTGGTACACCAAAACCGGAACATATACGTATCAATTGCTTTCCAAATTGAACCGGTTGGAACTTAAAATGAGCTAGACCAAGTTCGAATTATAACCTGCTGATACGAAAATTTGTTGTGCGTAGAAGATAACCCCATTTATTCCAACGAATTGCTGGAAAATCATCAAACCAACTCCGACCTGGTACAATACAGTAATAAGATTAAACCAAAACGAACCGGAAAAACATAACTAGCACCGGTTATTGTAACTAGAGATAGATCCTTACAATCACGAATCGAATATTCTTTTTGTCAATAAGGTCTAGTAATGTGGTTTTCGGTAGGTGAGCAATTGTCGCCAAGTATTCCTGTAAACCGGAATCCAGTCACAAGATTTAACCAAAGTTAAAAAACGTTGACCTAAACAAACAAACAAAAATCCAAAGTTTTGTTTAATATACTACGTACTTTGATTTCATCGGCTTCTCTTGCGATATTGGCGTCAGGACCCCTCAGTTTCTGCAACGCAATTTCGAAATCGCGGTGGCGGCCAACCATTTCCTAAACGCAATTTGTAATGCATTGGTTAGTTTCAACTTTTCAACCAAATATTCTAAACCGAAACCAAACCGAAAGTGATATTCATTCTTTGATCTTACCAGCCATCTGGGTGATTCTGGGATTAACCAAGTCCCAAAGAATAGAACCACGCACGGTGCAACTCCTGAAATCACCGAATTAAGCTTCTTTGGTACAGTTACTAAACCAGTACCAAATGTTTCAGATTTAGCTACTTCTCAAATCAAAATTTACCGGTTAGTGCAAGAGTTCTCCAGCTCACTACGGCGCCTATGAGGAACATTGAAGCAATGCCGATAACAATGAAGAGCTGCAGAAATTAACAATAACATCAAATTACCATTTCACTAAACATTTCTACGTACTTAATACTATTTTAACGAAAAAATAAACCTATTGTTATACAAGCTAGAGTAACTCGAATACACTGTCACATTTGCAAGTTCTTACTCTACTGTACGTAATTAATCACATAGACACATATATTTATTATTCGAAATTAAATAAAATGCATCACCTGGTTAAGCGTCGCTAATGCTCCTCGTAGTTTCTTTGGACTAATTTCGGCGATGAAAACCGGAACCTACACAAAAAAATCCAAATCATGTGAATTCCTCATATTTTCGTTATCAAGTATCAACAATGTGAACATGTCATAGTCATACCACAAACGAGAGGGTACCGCAACCATAACCGGTGAGAAATCTTCCAAAATCCAAAGGTACGTCAACCTAATTATTAAAAAAAAAAATCAATTTCGAAACGTTAAAAGATTTAATAATATAAAAATGTTAGAAAATAATGAAGAAATTCAGCACGTGGAAAAACCTTGGCGAAGTATATAATCAGCCAGCCAATGGCAGAGATCACTGAAGCCAACCTCATGGCCTGTCTCAACAACCATGTGACTATTATTATGTGAGCAAAAAAGTACATTATTTTTTGTACTTCAAAATACATTAAAACGTATAAGAAATTTGATTCTTGTGTGCATATATTGAGATGATGAATAAAAATAAATTTGATTATTGTTTAGCCATGTTTTTACCCCTTTCCGACCGATGAAATCGGCTATCTTTCCCGATGTAATGGCGCCGAGCACTGCTCCCACATTCAATATGGATCCGAAAACTGAAAACTGATTTCCAAAACAAACAAAAAAATTGAGAAAATTATATCGTAAAACATCTCTAAACGTAGAATTGTGAAGTACTTTAATTTTGAACCTGGGAATATGATAAGCTAAGCTCTTCCATCATCCCAAACTGTGTCGGAGCCGAATACCCCACCTAATAAAAAAGAAACAATGATTCATTATTTTACTTTTTTGCTAAGAAATAAAAAAAAAATGATTTGATTGCAGGATGAGCAAAATGATCTTCTTACGCAGGATCCAAATTCGTAGGAACCACAAACGGCAATGAATGTGCTAAGAAAAACCATCCACGACGCTTCTTCTGAGACGTCAGATTCGTTTGCCGGTAGCAACAACGGCTCAGATTTGCCGTTCTTTTTCTCCATATCATCTTTTCTTGTCGTCATTTTCAATTTCCCTATAACAATCACCCTTTTAGTTCACGAATCAATGAATATTTCTGTGTTTATGGTGAAGAAGAAATGAAGATTTTCGGAGATAACTCACCGGAAGATAGGATGAGAAGGCACACCGTACGTCTCTTAGAATTGTATCAGATTTATTCTGAATTTATGAAAAAAAATGTCTATATAAATCAGTGTATATATTGTGGACACATGAACAGGAGCTGGCATGCTTAGCTAAAACACAAAACATGATTCATGATTTTGGACTAATTAGACAATTTGAATTAGTTTATTGTATATACAATATACTACCATAAGGGTTCTCAACAGTTTTAATTAATGTTTGATATATTGACTAAATTTGAAAGTACTCACAAAAGATAATTCCAAATTTAAGAAGCAGGATATAAAAGATTCAGTATTTCAAATAATAGTAATCACTATTTTACTATTGATATTCGGTAACATATTTCTCAGAATATTCACTATGTGCATGCATAGTACTGGATTGGTAGTATCTATATGTGTGCATGCATTTGTACTGGATTGGTAATATATATGCATGGTTTGTTTGTTTTGGTAAAGGTTTAATTTACAACATGCATAGTGACGTGTAACTGAGTCAAAGATACGATCCAGTACGACACTTGTTTCCGCAGATCTAATGGTCTTGTTTTCTTCCCCTACCGCAAGATCTAAACTCTGATGGGTAATTAAATAATTATAAGTTGCCATATAAAAAGAACCGTAGAAAGCTCCAGAAACTATGTTTAAATGTATGTTTTATATCAATCACATTGGTTTTAGTACCCCAGAATTTTAGTACCTAAAATCATGTCTTACGATTTAATTGAACCACTTAGAAACATTCTTTTTAAAAATCCATTTTGAGAGGTATTAAAATTTCAAGTCATTGTTAGTTTGTTAGATCAATCTTAGGTATGTAATCAAACCATCATCATACAACTGATCAAGTTACTCTCAAGTTTTTCGATTCTCTTTTATAGCCCAAAGTACAAATACATTAAAATGTGTTATCTAAGAATCATGGATATGATTCGATGGCATAGAGTGCATTTTAAGGTCCATATAAAAACTAGAATGGTTTTAAATGACAATATTGGATTTGCACTTGGCCACAAGATATAACAGAACAGTACCTAACAACAATCTCATAAATGATCGATGTCCCCTCTCTTACACAACATTGAAGACTTGAAGTATTGAACAATCACTTCCAACATGATTGTAGTGACTCCTTCAACCATTCAACACTTATAGGTTAACAAAAAAAGCGACAAATGTAATGCAGGTTTTGATGCAAGTGTTACAAGAATGTTAAGATAGATACTTAGATAGATTTACTCAAATGTTTTATCCTGAAAAGACTAAATTAGGATATGACTTTTGGATAAAGAGACGACAAAAGAGGCGACTTCTACGGATTCTTACGGAGAAGTGTCCATTCAATTTCAATCCAAAGAGAGAAAATCAAAAGCGTTGCCAAATATAGGATTTAGTCAGATTAGGGTCTAACTAATAGATGTATCATTGGTCAACGAAAAACAATTAAATTAGTAATCAAATTATAAACACAAAGACAAAACCTTTTCTTTCGGGTGCCTCGAGACGAACACCAAAGTTCAAAACTTCCTTCTATTTCTTCTCTATGCTCCTTTGTCTTTGGTTTTTTAGGTTTATGAGAAAACCTTTAAAAGTTTCCTACAAAATAAAACTCTTTCATGGCGGTACACAAAACCCACGAAGCTTCTCCCTTGTCTAGTGCTTTTCCAATGTAATTATCTCATCAAAATCACTAATTTTTCTCTGTTTTTTGTTCTCATACTTGATTTGGAATTTCTATCTTCTCTTTTGCTACTCTTTTATTGTTTGTATGTTCTTTTATTCTCAATCTGCCGAGGCAGGTACAGCTCTAAATATTCGAGTCATGTCACTGAAGAAGATTCAGACGACATAAACCATACAACAAAACACAAAAGAACCAACGCTTTGCTCACTAATTCTGCTTCAGCTCACGGTAACACCTAGCTCCTCTTTTAACCCTAATCCTCTGTTTTCTTCAACATTTCTTGTGCCACAAGAAACCCTGTTTCTTCGTTTTCATGATTGTCTTGTGTCTCTCCTGCCTCCTCTCAGATTTGAGATGTCTACAGATGGAGAAAGAGAAGCAAGATCCTAGATCACCGAGAGGAGCCCTCGAAGCCTGCTTAAACCGATGCTCAATCTCATCCACTTCGTCTTCCACAGACGATCCTCCTCCAAATAGAGAAGCTACCGAAAACGCAGACGTAGAGCCACGTTGCAAGAATCACAGAGCACATTCGAACTGGGGAAAATTCTTCAAGCTATGGAAACGCAGATCCATGAAACGCCTCTCTTCATTCCCTCCATTAGGCGGCGGCGTTCCAGCGATCTCCAAACGCAACAAAAACGCAGATCCACACATTGGTGGTATGAACCTTCACGACATCTACGATTTCCAATCATCTCTCCACAGCTTCTCTATCTCCGACCTCGAAATAGCAACTGACTATTTCAACCCTGGTACGTAACGTTTTACTAATCACCTGACTGTTTGTTTGGTTGCTGCGATTAAAAGGAAAACGTTTTACAGAAAACATAATCGGAAGAGGCGGTTTCGCGGAGGTCTACCAAGGAATCTTACCGGAAGGGAAACTAATCGCTGTGAAACGTCTCAACAAAGGCACACCGGAGGAGCAAACATCAGAGTTCTTGTCGGAGATTGGGATTATTGCTCATATTGATCATCCAAACACCGCTAAATTCATCGGTTGTTGCATCGACGGTGGAATGCATCTCGTTTTCCGGCTATCTCCTCTTGGAAGCCTAGGCTCTCTCCTCCATGGTTTAACATCTCCAACCTTAAACTTAAACCGGATAAATTCTCCGATAACCGTAACGGTTTCTAAATTTTCTCTGTTTTAATTTTTTTTTTTTTGAAGGACCGTCAAAATATAAGCTGAGTTGGAGCAAACGTTACAAGGTGGCGTTAGGAACAGCAGAGGGTTTAGTGTATCTTCATGAGGGTTGTCAAAGACGAATCATTCATCGAGACATCAAAGCCGATAACATTCTACTAACCGAGGATTTTCAACCGCAGATTTGCGATTTCGGTTTAGCCAAATGGCTTCCCAAGCAATTGACTCACCATAATGTATCCAAGTTCGAGGGAACATTCGGGTAACGATTTGTGTAGATCAATGTTTTGAAGGATTTAGTTTACTGTATACGATTTAATGGAATACTACGTACGTTTTTGATCAGGTACTTTGCGCCGGAATATTTCATGCACGGAATTGTAGATGAGAAGACGGATGTTTTCGCCTTTGGAGTTCTTCTCTTGGAGCTCATAACCGGCCATCCTGCTCTTGACGAGTCTCAGCAGAGCCTTGTCATGTGGGTGAGTATTATTTGTTAGGCTTAACCGAACTGGTTCGTAATCAATTGGTACAAGTAATGTATCCTTTGATCTTTATGGCCACAGGCCAAGCCGTTGCTAGTGAAGAAAGATATAGAGCAATTAGTGGATCCGTCTCTTGGAGTTGTATACAACCGGGAAGAGCTTATCCGGTTAACTTCGACGGCTTCTTTATGCATCGAGCAGTCTTCTCTTCTAAGACCTCGGATGAGCCAGGTACGATATAAATCGACCCGGTTTAGGTTTTAAAGTGGTAACGAACCGAATGTCAAATTCTTGTACACCAAGTATGCTATTTACTAGCCATAAGTCTATTTTCTGGTTTTGGTCGTTATGAAATAGGATTTGACCGGGTTATTTATGATCTTTGAATGTGTTCAGGTTGTGGAATTATTACAAGGTCAAGAAGGTGTCGTTATGACTCCAAGAGAAGCCAAGAGAACGATGATGCAACGAACGTACTCTGAAGAATTATTCGATACTGTAGAGTATAACTCCACTAAGCATTTGAGAGATCTTGATCGCATCCGAGAGGTTGCTCTAGCTTCTTGAAACTGAAGAAAACTATTTTTGGTTTCCTTCATTGTAAAATGTAAATTATGAAATTCAAGTCTTAATCTTCGACGCAGACATGAGTTAGACAGACGGTCGGATATAAGTGTCCTTAAACTTCTAAAGTTATGTACATGTGGAACGTAGTTTTCGAGAATTCTCTTTTAGTTTATGCTTTGAAACATGAAATTCTAACTAGTCATATACATACAAATGACTGATAAGATTACTGGTACACTAAGCTTAAAATCACCTCAAGCAAAAGCAACACCACCTGATCAAACGCTACTCTTATTAACCGACGGAGGCCAAGATAGTCTCCGGTCAACTTCACCATTCTCATTGCTATTACCATCTTCTTCTTCTTCTGCATCATTATGATCATGTTTTTGTCTCCTTGTGTTCTGAACAACTAAGTCATCGCAGCTTGAATCTATTCTCCCTTGAGGTGGAATCACACAACCTGAGTCATTTCGTTCCCTCCTGGTGAAGAAGATGAAGATGCTGAGTTACCAACTCGAAGGTCTCGAAGAGTTGCGAATGATTCTCTCATCGCAGACATTGCCTCAAAGAATCTCGTGCATGATGCTAGTGCCACGGGTATTGGACGCAGCATTTCCTATAATTTCCAAGAAAATGGTAAGGAGGAGATTTGAGATCATAGCATCTAAAACCGAAATCAACTGTTATACAACACGTTCCATAATAGCATGACATGGTGTAAATCCAGAACAAAACTTTTCCTTTTACACACTTATGTACAATATGATTCCAACAGAGACAAGTAAAACAATATAGGCACTAAACATGTGGAGTTCTGTCTGAAAGATGTAAATGGAATAAACCAAAATTCATGTTAAGAGAGAGTGTAAAATTATACCCCCCAGACTGAAGGAGGTTCTTTAAAGTTTTGGCTCCACTGAAAATCAGATACTGATGCTGTTAAGGCGCCATAATCACTGGCTGCTTTCATTAGCAACTCAGAGAATTGTTTCTGAAAAACAAGGCAGAACACATCAGGGAAAGGGAAAGAACTTTCTTTTTCCAGTTGAGCAACTTCAGATGCAAATCAAGATCAGGATACATCAAAAATACTATCAAATGACATGACTGACCTGATATTCCGCTTCAACTGGAATGCAATCAAGTGAATATGGTTGTTGGAGACGAGCAATGACGCGGTCCTGTTACATAAACAGAAAAGTAATGTAAAGAGACTTCAACTAGAGGTATAAGACTACCTCAGAAGCTAATGTTTTCCAAATATCTTTAAGCAACAACTCCAGTTTCTAAGTTTAGAGGCAAGTAAGAATAAACTGACGGCTTTGTGCAGATACGTAAACTTTTTCTCAGAAGAAGAGAAGATTTTTAGAGGCAAGCACAAATAAACCTTTTTTTACCTTGTTTTGTATAACATTATTCAATATTTGAGTCATCCTTGACAGAGTCTCGATCATCTTTTGCATTTCACTCGCATGAGTCAAATGCGCCACATTTTTCTCATCCTGAAATTTGCAGACAAACAAGTTAAGTTATATAACCTGATACATATATAATGAAGCTTTCTTGCAACGCAGATACTTTGATCCATTCCACTTTAAAAAAATTTACATTCCTCCAAATCTGCAATTTTCCTTTGGACAGCAGATAACTCTCCCAAGACCCTTATTGAATCGCCATTTGAAGATGCCAAGTTTTGTAATTCTTCCTACATTGGAAAATGATTGAGCTCATAAGCTCAATTCAGTGTGCGTTTATCACAAACCACATTGTTAATTGAAGCAGCTGAGCCATATATGAATACAAATCCTTACAAAATGTACATATATTTACCATTAATCTTCTCAATTTCAGGACGATTTCAGTAAGAAAAGCGACTGGTGAGTTACCTGCGATGGAGGAGGAGCGACGGCGTAACCGAGATCGGAGGCGATGGAGAGAGAATCAGACAATCCGCCAATGCGCCTGATCGGTTTCGTCCCCACCCACGTCGAGTCGCTTCCCATCGACATTCTCTCCACAAGCTTTCCGATGAAGAAAACTTTGACGGTGGCGGATCCCAAATGGTTGTGACTGAACCGAAGAAACACATAACAATGGAGGATCAATCATCAATCTCACGTGACTCTCGAGAATAAAAGAAGCATAACGGAGACGATGTAGAAACACGATTCTCTTACCACAGAGATGACCCACACGAGTGATGGCGACCTCTCGGAGTAGCCGATCAATGACGACGGCGAGTCGTGTCGCCGGAATTAGATGAAAATTTGAAATCACGTATCAGTCACGTGCAATATTTTTAGATTTACAAAAATATCCTCGAAACCGGAGAAAGACCAATAAGACAATTTAAAATAAATTATGGGCCCCGATACTTTGAATTTGCAAATTTACCCCCAAAATAGATTCGTCTATTTATCTCCCCCTCATCTCTCTCTCTCTCTATGACTCTATCTCTGTAACGTTGCAAAAAACCCTGACCATCGAACTCCTCAACACTAAAACCCTAATTTTCCGCCTCCACTTTTTTGCACCTACGAGAATCCCAAAAACAATGGCCAAGAAAAAAGCGTCGCGTAAGAGTGAAGACACCGGCAATGATAACCGACAAACTCATAACCAGGAGAAGGCCCCCGAGACTGATAAGAAAGCTACGGCACTCAGCCGGCAATCTTCCATGGACGACCACGATTCGTCGGAGGAGAAACTCCAGAACTTGAAGTCACTCAACGCGATTCTTCTCAAACAGACTATGGAGAAGAGACACCAGATCGAGTCGCTCGTCCAGGCCAAGGACGAAATGGAGACCGAGTTGGCTCGCTACGGCTCGGAGAAAACCGGGATGCGCGACGAGTTAGATCAGGTTAGTGACGAGAATTTCGGATTGAAGATGGAATTGGCTCTTGTGATGGATTATGTTGAGAACCGGTTTAGAGAGATGGGTGTTGGTGTAGAAAGGTTGATGAGGGAGAGAGATGATAGAGAGAGCGAGATTAGGGTTTTGAAAGGGGAAACGAATGAGCTTATGGGTAAGGTGGAGATTGAGAAGGAACAGTTGAAGAAGGTGTGTGATGAGAGGGACTCGATCAAAAATGGGTTAGAATTGCAGCGTGAGAAGGCGAATCGATTGAAGGAGAGTGTGATTCGGTTGGAGGAGAAAGAATCCAGTTTGGAGATAGTGATTGGGAAACTGAGATCTGAAAACGATAGATTGGTGACGGAGAGGAGAGTGAAAGAAGAGATTATTGAAAAGGTAAACGAGGAGAAGATTGATCTGGAGAAGACAATTGAGGAGAAGAAGAAGGAGATAGATGAGTTTAAGAGAGAAATCAAAGTTCTTTTGGGTGTTAAGAATGAGATGGAGAGTGTGAAGATTGATCAAATGAAGGAAATCGAGGAGCTGGAGGAGAAGTTAGAGAAGATGAATGAGACTGTGCAGAGTTTGACAAAGGAAGAGAGGGTTTTGAGGGATCTGGTAATCAGGCTGGAGAAGAATCTTGATGAGTCTATGGAGAAGGAGAGAGCAATGATGGTGCAAATTGATGCGTTAGGGAAAGAGAAGGCAATCAAGGAATCTGAGCTTGAGAGGGTAATTGAGGAGAAGATTTCAGTTGAGAAACAGATGGAGATGGTCAATTTCGAGAAGGAGAAGTTGATTGATGAGTTGTCTCGGGAGAAGAGTGAGCTTGAAGGATGTATATCTACTCGGGAGGCAAAGCTTGTTGAATTGAATAAAAACGTTGATGAGCTAACGCAAGCTGTTGCTGTGTTACAAAAGGCTTGTAATGATCAAACCATGACTAATGCGACGCTTAGCTGCAAAGTTGGAGAGCTAAGCAATGCTCTTGCGCAAGTTGAGCTCAAGAGAGAGGAAGCTGATAAGGCACTTGATGAGGAGAAGAGACGTGGAGAGGTTCTTAAGGCAGAGGTTATGAAATCAGAGACGATGATTCAAACAACTCTAGAAGAGCTTGAGAAAACTAAGATTGCGCGCGAGAGTTTCTTTACAGCGAAATGTGGTTTGGAGAGTGAGTCTGAATCATTGAAACAAGAAAAGGCTATCCTCGAAAAGGAGCTCGCAGAGCTCAAAAAAGCCGTGGATGCTCTGAGAAGAGAACTAGAATCCGCTGGGATGGATGCAAAACGCAGCTTGGTGATGCTGAAGAGAGCAGCCTCCAAGGTGGTGGCACAATCAGAGAGCAAAGAAGATAAGCAAGAGAATGGAACCGAATCCTACGCGGTGGAGCTATGCTCGATAGAGAAAGCCTTCAGAAACAAAGAGGAGATGATTGAGGAAATGAAGAAAGAAGCTGAGACAATGAAGCAATCAACGGAAGAGGCACACAAGAAGAAGAGCTTCTGGACTCTTGTGTCGTCTGTAACAACCATTTTCGCTGCTGCATCCATTGCATATGCCGCTCGTATTCGTTGAATGCCTCAAGAGATATGGTTTTGCCTCTCCTATGAGTCTATGACGACAGTATCTTCTCATTCAAGCTTTATCAGTAGCATCAGCTCATTCGAGCTTTTTTACTCGTACCTTGCAAATAATGTTGTTGAGCTCTCAGCAAACTATAATATGAAATATGTCATCTTTGTCTTGAGCCATCTGTTGATTTCCTTAGTTTTAATCATTTGTGGACTTCTGAGTTGGCATGTGACTGAAACCAAGCAAGGATTGAGACTTTAGGGTTCTTATGAAAGTTTAGAATTCCATGAAAATTTGTAAAGTGCAATTAAGTTCTATAACTATTCATTCATTCATATACAATTTCAAGAGTTTGAATTGCGTACGCTCCTGGTCAATTCCACATATGGTCTTAATTAAGGTGGACTCCACTTCTTCTGTACGTTTTATTTATTTTGTCTTTTTGGAAAAACTAATTTTCTTTCGATTTTATCGTTCCAACAAGCATTTGCTCTTTCTCATCATTGTACCAAGATTCCTCACATGTCGAAACAAAAACCCTTTTATGCCTTTTTGGCTTTTGGGAACACAGAATGTTAAATATTTATTCTTTCTTTTTCCTTGTTAAAATGTTGAATGAAAAAAGAAATGACTGATGTTCAATTTTTTTTACCCAAAATTGTCAAAGTCAAACGTTTCTTGTGGTAACACTTATTTCGGTAAAATCCGTAAGAGTACAAGAGGAACATACAATACAAGTACAAGTACAAGAAAACACTCGACTAAGCAAATACAAAGCCTACATTTATCAAAATCACTACAACACGTATTAACATACATTCTTCAAGTATATATTTATATTTATAAAATCTATTACTATAGTTAAGTAAAGGCTAAAAGCTACAAGCCAAACATTACAAAGTAGTACAAAAACACACACTACTACTACTGCTTTGTTTCTTCCCAAAGTCTCTGAACGCGCTTCGCTGTCCTTCCACTGGTTTTTAGCCTTAAGGGAATCCAGCGTTTTAAAACGCAGCCGCAAAACGCCACAGACTCTAGAAACTAAACGCCAAAAAACAAAAACTAAACCGAGAGAATAATCCACAGGCAATACATTCACCTGTTTGTTAGTTGAAACATTCCTTGGCTCTGTTTAAAAAAACAACCTCCTTTTCCTGACTATCCAACCGCTTCATTCCGCGTTCACAAACGCAGAAATCTCATCCATAACATTATGGAAATGATTGTTATTAGGCAAGAGGTAAAACCCAACAGTAGCTTTCTCCAAATGCATAAGCTTAACCTCTTGACCTGCTCTCTTAAGCCCTTCAGCGTAAGCCAATTGCCAATCTTGAATCAAATCCAAACCAGCCACAACCACAAGACTCTTGGGAAAACTCAACCCTTCCAAGCTCCTCGCTCTCGAGCTAAACGGATTACACGCAGGATGCTCTCTATCTTCTCCCTCAGGCAAAAACGCTTTCCAATACCAATCTCTGTCTCTAACCGTCACAAAGTACTTCCCATCCAAACGTTTCTCAGACTCAGTCCTCTCGCTCCCACCAAACATAGGATTCAGCAGAATGTTCCCCAAAACATAGATACCAGACTCTCCCGCCTTTAAAGCCACGTTGTGAGCTATATTCCCTCCCGAGCTATCACCGGCCAAGAAAATATGAACCTTTGAGTCTTTCTTGGATTTAAGCCAAGATCTCGAGTTAACCCAATTGAGAGCTATCCAACCATCATCATAAGCACAAGGGTATGGATTCTCCGGCGCACGGCGATAGTTCACAGAGACGACGACGCATTTGCACACACCAACAAGCCTGCGACAGAGAGTGTCGTAAATGGCGCTGTTTGCAGAGGAGTGAGCAAAGCTGCCTCCATGGAAGAAGAGTATCACAGGGACGATCTCTTCTCCGTCAAGAGGCTTCTCGAGATCAAGAACACTAGGAGGCTGTTCTTGATCTGGAGAAGCTGGTCTATAGACTCTGCTTAAGAGATTGATCCTCCGATCGATGATGACGTCGAATGAGAAGACACCGTCGACGGGATTGGCATTTGCGGTGACTTTCCGGTCTAGAAACTCGGCTAAGTGTCGGTTAAAGGTTCCATCTGGTCGACGGAGGAGGTTGTAGGCTAATTTGAAGTTGGAGATTAGTACCCATGTATTGAGAGGTACCACTGTCTGCATCAAACCACACACAATCAGATTTCAAATCAGAATACACCAAATCGAAGATCATATAACAACACATAACAGGAGAAATCAATGAAAGGTGAAAAATTGAAACTTTCGATTGAGAATCAAAGCCGAAGAAGACAGAAAGGCCAAAAGAAGCACAGAGAGACCCATCAAAACAAACGACACGTTTCATCACCTGAAACGATTTGAAGACTTAAAGCTCTCAAATTTATTATGAAAAAAACAAATTGATGTATTGTAACCCAATCAAACACCATAGAACAATTCTACATAAGAAGCTCAAACAGAAAAAGCAAAGACGTCAGAACATGAAGAAGCTAACTAAACCGGAAATCGAAAGAGACCCTTTTTCAAAATCCACGGATTGTGTTTTCACCCAAAATCGCAAACATCAGTAAACTGACCCTGCTATCGATAAGATTAACTTCATCACTCGCAGCCATTGAAGGAAAAATCCCCTTTTTTGTTAATAACTTGACAGAGACACGAAAATCCAGATCGAATAAGGACGAGAATTTTCAGTGGGGGGAGTGAAAACTCGTGGATTGATTTCTGAAAATTTGTTTCTGGAAATGGGAATATCTCTGCTTTTAAAACTCAAGATCAAATGGGTTTAGTAAATTAGTAGCTTAGAAACTGGCATAAACAAAGGGCTTAAAGGAAATGAGAAAAGAGATATATTCCGCCAAGAGGTGGAGGATAAGAAATATCTGCGTAGTTTAGCATGGATACGACTATGGGTGCTTTAACGTGCGCGCTTAGCTTGGACGCGTCGATGGTAGAGTAGGGAGAGTGTGATGACTGTTGGGTGGGCTCAAAAGAAATAAACAAAAAGTTTGTAACTTTATTTCTTTTGATTTTTCCCCTAAAATGATATTTCTTTCAAGTGTCACCAACACGAAAAGAGAGAATATTTCTAGAAAAATCTGAGAAATTGAATAAAAAGTAAATAATTCTCAAATATGTCGCATATTCTTTGTATCATCAGTATTATGCTTCATGTTTATATTCGTTTAGAAAATAGTTGTATTACAAATCTTTCAGAATTTTGGTTTCATGATGTTCTTGAATGTTTAGTTAACTGAGAGTCTGAGACAGTTGAGTTATGCAGGCTAATTTTCTTAATGTATAAACTGATTCACGGAATAACTTTTTGGAGGCCGAGAAAGGCATTCAAAGTTCTTTAGCATTTTTATTATGTCATTGTTGATAACTTTTATCAAATAACGACAAAAAATTAGCTAAATAATTCTGCCGACTAAATCAGCCTAATAAAAAGGTACGTCTAGCAACTGCCGAAAACCATGCGACTCCTTTTACTAGTTATACCAATAAACATAAAAATGGTCCTTATCGACTTAGTGACTTACAATGCATAATTAGGAGTTATGTCAACTTTTCTGTTAACTAAAGCCGCTGAAAGATAATCAGCAGTCTAAATGTCTATGCGTAACTAATCCTCTCCTTAATAAGCATCAAGCATGCTAGATAATTTTACCAAGCGTATGGATATATCATATATATGTCTAAAAACATGCATGCTTGCAAATAACAACAATACGATGAATTGATGAATGATTCGGTGCAAATTGCTCTTTGAGTGGTGATTGGTGAAGTTACTTTTTTCTCTTGGGACTCTTTAGTGTATAAGCTCCAAATTAGATATAGGTAACAGAGGACAAGAAGAGGCGTGAGTCTTGTAAATTACTAAAGGTTTATAGCAAGAATATGAATGAGTTTTTGGAAGCATTAGAGTTTGGCGGTCAAGATCGATGGAGAACAGCTTGTTTCTCTACTTTTCAATATTTTCTACATCAATTTTATATAAATTGTCTGTTTGTCCTATTATTAGGGTTTCAATTTCATCACCTCACTTGTCCCTTTCTTCTTTATTATTCTTTGTCACTTCCTCTAACCTTTTATCTCTTTCCCATCCCTCTTCCCCCCTCAATTTGTTTTATTCATTTATCACTACTAGGCCTGGGCAAATTATCCGTTATATTTGCTTCGATCCGTTATCCGTTCCGATTCGATCCGAAAAATCCGGATAACCGTAATTTTACAAAGCAAAGCAAATACTAAAAATTAATATCCGTTAAAACCGGAGCAAATCACAAATACTGAAATTTTAAAAGCCGGATATCCGATCCGCTCCGTTATACATATAGATATATCTATATATATAAAATTACATATATAAATTGGATGATTGTTATGTTTATATCTAAATTTTATAAATCTATATTCATTAAATTGATTATTTAAACACTAAAAAAAATTAAAACAAAATAACTACTAATAGTTTTTTAATTAAAATTATATTTTTGTGTTAAAAATTGATTTTTCTGAAATTTTTTAAATACAAATATTTTTTAAAATATTTACGGAGTGGATAATTCACGGATATTAAACAGAGTTACGGATATCCGGATCAAACGGATCGGAGCGGATAATCCGCGGATATTAAACAAAGTTACGAATATCCGGATTTTCGGATATCCGAAAATTTTCGGATCGGATCGGATCAGAAAATCAAATATCCGGACGGATCGGATCGGATCACGGATACCTGTTTTTTGCCTAGTATTTGCTCCGTGCCCAGGGCTAATCACTACAGCTTTACTTGATTATTCACTTTTGTTTTTATAGACCAAGTACATAACAAGTAGATGGTTCATGGATGTTACACTTATTAATTGCTACGACTTTCTTCGGATTCATGATCATATGGGTGTCTATTATTCTCTCGGGTCGAATGTCTACATTGAGATGTTTATGCGGTTCTCATTATCACGTTTTTATTTTGTTTCTGATGTGTAACCAACCCACATGATCAAACAGAGAGAATTGATCCACATAAATATTTTTCCTTAAATCAAAACTATATAAATAGTTAAATACTACTAAAATCAAAACTAATATTCTAATATAACTTTCACTTATCCTAGTACCATCATAACTATTATTATTTACTTTTGGAATTGTTAACAATGGATTTATATATTTTTGTTGACAGAGAGAGTGTTTCCAAGTTCCAACCAAACTTGGTTTTCCAATTTAATATATAGTGGACCTATAGTTGTTTCAGTAAGAGCTAGTGACTCAATGGGCTTATTTGTATCTAATGAAGCCCTTTAAGTAGCCATTTAACGTGATTCCATAACCAAAGATTTGGATTGAGAACATTATTCTTTACCATAAGTTAAAGAAGACACCGACAAGAGAGATGAAAAAGAACAATCCCAATAAGACTACTAAGCCAATTAACAAAGAGACTTGTATTACCGAACGTAACTTAAAGATTTGTTTTTTTCATCACACATGAGGTGACTGAAGGTAAAAAAGTTGAAATAAAACAGAAAATAACATACGACTGTTCACATGCATGTTAATGTTTTTTGTGTTGTGATTATGAAATAAAACTTTCTGTCACGGACAGTTTCTCTCCAGCTAGGAATCACAAAGCATTATTCGCGCCACAATCGTGCAATCAACAATTTAGGAATAAAAAGTTCAATTTTAAAAATTTGAGAAATTATATGTGTGTTTTCTTGTGTTTGATCAGGGAATATTCCAAAAATAGTAGTTATGACTTATGATGATGGTTTGGATCATACTGATTATTATCATCATGATTTTCACCAAGCAAAGACAATTTTGGAGGAGTTTATGATGAGAGATCTTGGTTTATAAGATGATACGCATGATCATGGTTCATAATCTTTGTCATCTTGATAAAATATGAGAACTGCAAGAGACAAGTTTTTCATAAGAGCAAGAGATTAAGTTAAAACCAGAGTTTGTCTGACATGGAAGACTACTTCTGTTAGTCCATTCCTTCTCTCCCTCTCTAGAGGTCAAAAACTCTCTGCCCTTTCAGACCAACCATATTCTGTTTTCCAAAGTCATGCAAAACTATCAAATCTACTTTGTTGCACAGTTTCTTGTACGAAAACCTACTTTGTTTGCACAGTTTCTTATACGGTTTTATATATAGTTTATGAGCTTGTGTTGATATTTTTGAGTTTGTCTGATTACATATTATGTGATATTGCTGGACGACTATGACCGATTAGGATGTAAGAAGTAAAACGAATTCTCAAAATGTCCATCAAGAGGAAATTGAAATCCAACAATCGTTACAAGAAATTAAATAATTCAGACCCCAAAAGTTAATTAATTCTGCTTCATTAAAAGGCTCAACGACATGAGAAACATTAGACCCTCATAGATAACTACTAAAACCATGGTTAAAAAAAGGCCAATTGATTTTCTTTTATTGTACCATCATCTAATGGATAGGACTGTGACGTAATCTAACGGCTACAAATGCACCAGTCAATCACAAAATCTGACGTAAGCTAATCCAACGGCTAAAGCTAATTTAATCTAACGGTCGTAATTCAATGATTCCCGAAATACAATGCACAGCTTTTCTGTTCCTCCCTCCATTTTTAGTAAAACTCTCTCTTCAATAGAACTTGTCATTTCTTGCTTTTTCTTCAAATTTTCTCAGTCTAACGGTCAAAAAAAGAAGCGAAAAAAATCTCAATCTTCGAATTTCTCTTAAAGAACTTTAAGCTCAAAACTTCCCATCTTACAGCATTCAAAGGAGTTAGAAACCGTAATGGAACCGGATTGTTCACTACCTTCTCGTGTAGACTCGCCGGAGCTGGAACCGGCGCCGGCGGAAACTGAACACCATTGTCAAGACAGGTTTTTTTCTCTCTCTCTTTTGTCTCTTTTTACTGGAAGCTTTCGTTTACTTGTTGTGGGTTTATTCAGAACATGAATCTCTTTAGTTGTTGTTTTTGATTAGTTCGTTTCCTTTGAATTTTTTTGGACTATACTTAGGGTTTCAGCGACTGATGAGATAGTAATTGAGGATGATTTAGTGGGATCAGGTCAAATTAAGCTGGGGATAACTGAAATCTTAGCTCAGATTCACAAGAAAGCTTCATCAGTTCTCAAGTCGTCGCTTCAGTGTGAAGAAATCGGTTTAGAAAAACGCAAGAGAAACGGTTCAGCTTCTCCACCTACTTCTGAGCATAGAGATGAAGGAGAGACTGATGAAGATGTCTCGGAGGTTCCTGAGGAAATAGTCTGTGTTGATTCAGAGTTCAATGAATTCAAAAACACGATGAGCTCTTTCAAGGTGAATAAAGTCTGGGCGCTTTATGATCCTCTTGACGGCATGCCTCGTCT
This sequence comes from Microthlaspi erraticum, assembly GCA_902728155.2. Lineage (NCBI taxonomy): Eukaryota > Viridiplantae > Streptophyta > Magnoliopsida > Brassicales > Brassicaceae > Microthlaspi > Microthlaspi erraticum. The sequence continues at coordinate 715,023 of CACVBM020001240.1, read as the reverse complement.
CTATTGCAAGATCAAGAAAATTGCCAAGTCTGGATCGAGTTTTCAAGTGACGTGTCTTGATTCTAAAGACGAAGAGTCGGTTCCTGTATCCTGCGGGAGGTTCGAGTACGGGATTACAGAAACCATCAGAAGCCAGTTGGTGTTTTCTCACGAGATGAAACCGAACATCTACGGCAGGAACATCAGTGTGATCCCAAGGAAAGGCGAGACATGGGCTCTGTTTAGAGACTGGAAGAGAAGCCAGCTGTACAAACACAAGCCTCCTTATAGATATGACTTTGTGGAGATCTTGTTTTCCGACAAGGAACAAGGCGTCGGAGTTAAGTTTCTTGGGAAAGTTAGAGGATTCACTTCGGTTTTCAACTACGCTGAGCAACATGTCATTGCGGAGATGATTGGAACAGAGGAGATGGGAAGATTCTCTCATAGAGTCCCGTCGTTTAGATTGACCGGAGATGAGAAGAATGGAGTTCCGGCTAATTCTTTCGAGCTAGACCCTGCTGCTGTCCCGAGCTGTATGCTCGGTGAGGAAGCGGTGGAAACAGAAACGCAAAGTGTTGAAGTTGGGTCTAGAAAAGATGTCCCTGTTGTCATCTTAGATTAAGGTTTGGTCTTTATTTGTGAATCTCATCTTCTTTAGTTCTTGTAAGGGAATGTGTAGAAGCTGTTTGATTCTCACAAGGATCACAGTTTTTTGTTGCTGGAAATGGATCTGTATATGATCCTTTTTGCACTTGTCTCTGTTTCTAGTATTTCGATTTTACAGTAATGAATGAATCTAACGAAATCTAATGAAACTATTGTATGATTTAGTAGTAACATCTTTGATTAGCAATAAATGAATGTAAACGAAATCTAACGGCTACAGATTACAGAGCAAGCTGGATTCGGTCAAATACATTTTAATCTAACGGTTGTAAAACAAATGACGTAGTATGATTCCGAAAATGTGTATGCATCACTTTTTGAGTGACTCACTGACTCCCTCCATTTTGAGTAAATTTATATCTTTCTTTTCGAAATTTGTATACAAAGCTCTCAACTTTTAACGGAAAGAAAAGAGCTAAATCTATCAGCTTTTTGTTTTTTTTTTGTTTTCCTCCAAGCTCTCTAAAGCTCAGATCTTTACAGCAGTAGAAGGAGGTAAACTCGTAATGGAATCGGATTCGTCAGTGCTTTCCGGAGGTGACACGACGGGGATTTCTCCTCCGGCACCGGCGTCGGCGCCAAATGAAGCTCAGTGTCGAGAAAGGTCTGTTTTTTTTCCGTTTCTCTAGATGCTCTTGTTCACGCTCTGCTTTGCGCTAGCTCCACATGAATCTCTCTGGGTGTTGTTTAGTTTTATTTTCCATGACCGATTGTTTTCTGATTTTTTGATTGACTATACTTAGGGTTACGGTATCTGATTCGGTGGTAAAGGAGGGTGATTTTGTGGGGATAGATCAAGATAAAAACCTGGAAATGAGTAAGCTTTTAGAGCACATTCACGAGACGTCTTCATCAGTTTTTAAGTTTTCGATTGAGTGGGAAGAAATCGAGAAACGGTATAATGCCAAGGATAATTTGCTAAAGGAACGAACCATTGAAATAGAGCTGAAGGAGAAGGAGGTTGAAGAAAGGGAGAGGAAGCTTGATTTGCTTGAAAAGTCCATGACTTTGAGGTTAGAGGAGAAAGAAAAGGGAAATGATTTGAAACTGTATGTGGCATCATCTCTCATGAGATTAGTTCTTGAGACGGTGAGTGAAGAAGTGACGAATGAGCTTGAAGAGAAGGGAAAAGAGGTTGAGAGGCTTTCTAAGGTGAACGATGAGAAGTCATGTGAGATAGAGAGGGCAATGAGAGAGTTTGATTTGAAGCAAAAGGTAGCGACTGAGAGAAGGAGCAAAGAAGCTGAGCAGGTGAAAGAATGCTTTAAGCAGCTTGAAGCAAAGGAGATGGAGATTAGCTTACTTGAGGAAGTCATCAGAGAGCTGGTTGAAGCGGAGAAGATAGAGGAGATCTTTGAAGCGGAGCAGAAAGCAAAAGCTGAGGAGTTGGAATTGAAGAGAAAGTCTCTAGAGGAAAAGGAAAAGAAAGTTGGAGAAAGGGAGAAAGAGCTTGACTTGAAGCAGATGGAGTTAGCAGAACAATTGATAGAAGCTGATACTTGTAAAGAGGAGATGGAATTGAAGAGAAAGTCTCTCGAGGAAAAGGAAAAGAAACTTGAAGAAAGGGAGAAAGAGCTTGACTTGAAGCTGAGGGAGTTAGAAGAACGATTGATACAAGCTGATACCTGTAAAGAGGAGATCTTTAAAGCGGAGCAGAAAGCAAAAGCGGAGCAGAAAGCAAAAGCTGAGGAGTTGGAATTGAAGAGAAAGTCTCTGGAGGAGAAGGAAAAGAATCTTGAAGAAAGGGAGAAAGAGCTTGGCTTGAAGCAGAGGGAGTTTGAAGAACGATTGATACAAGCTGATACTCGTAAGAGATCAAGGGTGAATTTGTTAGAGAAAGAGAAGAGTGATGCGGAGTCTCTTGCCCGTCCTGCAAAAAAGCAGAAATCACATAGCCATGATGACGCAAACAAGGAAAGAGCTTTGGTTTGTGTAGTTTCAGATTGTTCATCTTCTTTTGATCAAACAGACGAAGCGACTGAAGAAGAGACTGATGAAGAACCTGAACAGTTAAACTGTGTTGATTCAGAGTTTCATGACTTCGAAGTGACAATGAGCTCTTTCGCTGTTGGTGCAGTTTGGGCTCTCTACGATCCTATAGATGACATGCCTCGGTTGTATGCTAAGATCAAGAGTATTCAGAAGTCTCCGGCGAGTGTTGAAGTGACATGGCTTGAACCTAGAGATGAAAGATCAGTTTACGTTGCTTGCGGGAGGTTCAAATACGGGAAAACACAAACCATGCAAGGCCACTTGGCGTTTTCTCATGAGATGCAGCCTATCATACATGGCAACAACTTCATCACTGTGAATCCAATCAAGGGTGAAACGTGGGCTCTATTCAGAGACTGGAGCAAGAAACCGGAACAGCACAAGCCTCCGTACAAGTACGACTTTGTGGAAGTGGTGTTTAGCTTTAACGACAGTGTAGGTGTTGGAGTGAACTATTTAGGGAAGGTTGATGGATTTGTCTCGCTCTTTGAATACGCCCTTCAGCATGATACTTACGCACTCGTGATCCCACCGGAGGAGATGCATAGATTCTCTCACAGAGTGCCCTCGGTTAAAATGACTGGAGAGGAAAAAGAAGGAGTTCCAGCTGGTTCTTTCGAGCTAGACACTGCTGCTATTCCGGTTTCTGTGCTCAAGCCTGATCACTCTGTCCGTGAGGAAGAAGTAAATTCGGAAAGACAAAGCGAGGATTGTGGTACGGCTGGTGAGGTTGAAGATCAAGATAAGTCTACAAAAGCTATCCCTGTGGTTCTCTTAGATTAAGGGTTGGCCTTTATATATGTTCTTAGTCTGCTTGTAATATCTAGTAGTTTATTTTCTGTAATGATGGCTTCTCGGTGCACAAATTGGAACTGTGATCTTTTGGACCTGTCCTGTGTTTGTCTTTTGAATGTTGGTTTTCTTATCAGGTGAAATTTCTTTCTTTTTCTTGCAGTACTAAATTGATGTCAAACAAAGAAAGTGGTAACAAATATTAGAATGTGAAAAAGAATTTGTCTTTGGTTACAGACAAATGGGATCAAACCTCATCTCTTATATCATTTGGCTATTATATAGACAATACCATAATACACAACAATTTAGAGAAGTGATTATCTGATACAGAACTATCTTCGTACAACTTTTGTAGAGATTCTCTCGTTTTGTTCACAAAAACCTCCTCGAAGTCCTGATCCAATCCTCAGACCATGGAGAGCAAATGGCGTGTCAAGAAAACCAAAATAAACTCGGAAAAGCACTTGGGCAAGCTTCTATGTTTTGATCCGTCTAAACCCGAACCAGATCTCGTAGTGGTTAAACAGCAAGCTATCGTGAGTCTGTTTTCCAAGATACTCAAGTCCTAAACTTGCTAGCTTCTTTGTACACTCATCTCCTCCTAACCTTGAACAAAACTTCACATTATGCGACACGAAGATTCTCCCATCGAAAGGCTTTAACTTTTCCACTAGCCTCTCGAGTCCAGTCCACACGAGTTTATCAGGCATGTGGAGAAAGACCGCACTTGCGTAGATCAGATCATAGGTTATCTCTGAGCCAAACTTGCTGAACTCCATATCTTCCCCTCTGACTATAAGTGGCCGTTTATGCAAAAGACCTTGAGATGGAAGCTCGTACCTCAACGCAGCCATCAGAGAAAGCTCGTCCTTTTCAAGGCAGTGGAAATGTGTAGGGTTGAGATAGCGGATGAAATGCAAACCCACACGCAGCGTGCCACATCCGATTTCCAGGACGCGAGAGTTCGGTTTAAGATTGGCTGATTCAGCCAAGAACTCGTATACATCGCGCCCACCTGCCCAAGGCTCACCGTAGTTGCTGTGATGCTGCTCAACTAGTAACTCTCCAGGGCATGGAAGAGCTGTGTGGTTGTTTGCTTCATCTCCTTCGTAATGTGATATACCCTTGTACCTGACATTTTCAACAGAGTGGGAATCAGAAAAAGTAATGACCAAAACAGAGAAAAGCAAGAGCCTTTAAGATTCTAAAAGCCTACACTTTGGTGAAACCAATCTAGAAAAATCAATCCTTTTGCTGTCATTAGATATTCATAGAGATTTTGAGGCTATGGAGCCATAAAGCTAGTAAATTTACATACAAATATCTTCGATTTCTATCTTCGTATGGACCTTTTAGCAATAACCTACTCACTAAGCGAAACATCAAATGGAATCTCAAACAAATTACTAGCCACACTCAAGTTTCAAACAGTAAAGCAGCTTGAATCTGTAGCGCTTGTAGCTCAAAGAAGAGAATCAGAGAGAGTAAAAGAGAGTGGGAGAGGAAGCTTACTGTTGCAGATCTAAGAGTTGTTGATCCCTGGTGCGAGGATTGATGCCTTTACGGAGCTCATTCTTCTGCATATGCAAACCGTTGGATCTAATCAGATCTCTGACCCACTCGATATCTTCTCGCGTCGGAGATATCCTCTCTTCCAGCCTCACATCAGCGACGCTTCCTCCGACGGAAGCTACATCGGCGTAGGTGGGGGAAGATGTGGATGGAGGGCATGAGCAGGACGAGAGAGAAGAAGAGAGGAGGAAGAAGACACCAGCTGCGAACGAGACGGAGAGTACAAGTACCGGCACGCTCACGAAGATTCCTTTCTGCATCGCCGGCGACGATGAAGCGGAGGAGGAGGAGAGAAACGCCATTGCTGCCTGAAGAGAGAGATCTCTCTGGTTTAGGAAACTAGTGGAGAAAGTGGAGAAACGAGCCAGTGTGATTAGGATTCATACCAAAAATAGTAATGTCGATTTATGTTTTGATTTTGGTCGTAATTAGTGAACTTAGCTGTAAAATTAACGAAATCACGACAATTAACGGTAAAACTGCTAAAGTTTCCTTTCTTTAGGATAATCATAAAAATTATTTATTACATACAATATTCTTTTTTTTTTTACAATTACACAAGATATTAATTTCAAAAGATTTTACATACTTTTTGTACGTAATTAGATAATTACCAGTCTCTTTTTAATAGTCTTGTGATTAACAGTCTATAGAGTGATCCTCCTAAGAATTGTGCTTTTATTTTTTGCTAAGCAGAATTGTGCTTTTATGTGAGACAATGATTTCTCAGGATAAGTTAGAGTCAGTTTTTAAAATGTAGGTTTGATGGATTTATCTAGAAACTGTAGTCGAGTTTATGAAATTTAATGAGGTTATTCTAAGTACATAAATAAAAAAGGATTTTACACTTATTAAATCTCAATAACTTTAAACCATTAGTAAATATGAAGTCACTTAACCAATAAGAAAATAACACTTTGTTTTTAAAAGGATTTTTATTTATTTGTAATCTTATCCTTCCCAAATTAATATTTGGATTCTATGGGCTGATTTTACCAAGTCGAGTCTTCAGAGAGTTTGTGCTCCTAATTTACTACATTTTGTTTTTCGTTCTTAAAAAAAAAAAAACTTATTTTTTTCTTTCTTCTTCCACCAATTCTCCAAACGCCATCACGCTTTGGAAAAGGCTGCTCTTGTTTTTCCTTCTTGACTCCTAAATTTTTTTCTTTCCTCATATATCTAAATTTGTGCAAAATTTCGAGTTTCTAGATCAATCCGGTTCCCAAATCTCGATTCTTTCCCGCGCGAGAGATCGATTCTAGGGTTTTTGTGTGTGTGTTTGTCTTCGTTTGATAAGTGTGTCGAGTTTGCTGAATCTCGTTGTTATCATCATCGATTACATCGGAAGTTCAGATAAAGGTATGTTGATTGTTTCGTTTACGACTTTATCCTTCTCATCTCCAGATATTTTTCACTCGTCTCTTGTTCAATTTTTTGGGTAGCTCTCGTTAGAAATTTAGCAAGTAGTTGGATTTAATCAATCGCAAATGTTCACTAGGATTGTGAAATTGATGAGTTTTTTCCCGTACTGTGTATGGATCAAAAGTAGAGAGTCGTAAAGTTGAGTTGCGATGATTTTGTAATCTGTCTCTTGTATAGCCAAAAATTGGGTTTGGCTCTGTTTGATGTTGATCTTCTTCTTCGGAAAAAGGTTTCATAAGGTTTAGCTGTTCTGTAGCCGACTATCATTTGGGGATTTGGGAGCTTATGAGCTGTTGTTTTCCGGAATATCTATCACTCTACTAGCTTTGTCTTAGCAATATTCGTGCTCGTTTTGTTTCGTTTTGGATATTGGAATAGAGCTGATGATAGCTACTCTAGTCTCTGCTTGAAAAGGAGGTTGCTTTGGTTCCTCACTTGTAATTTTCTGGTTCTCGTTTCAGGGTAATTTGAAATGCACCGGGTTGGAAGCGCCGGGAGTAATGGCGGCTCTGTCCGCACTCGCAAAGAGAAGAAGCTTACATATGTGTTAAATGATGCCAACGACACAAAGGTCAGATTGTTTTACACCAATATGATTTGCTGCCATTCGTGGTTGTGTTACCATTTCTTTGATTTCTCTTTTTCTTTTTCATCTCCTTCCTCAACTCCATCCTGATGATGTTCTTTTTTATTTAATGTCCTCGCTGCAGCATTGTGCTGGCATAAATTGCTTGGATGTGTTGAAGTCTAGTGATCAAAGTTACCTCTTCACTGGAAGTCGTGATGGTACACTCAAGAGATGGGCATTTGAAGAAGATGCGGCCTTCTGCTCAGCTACGTTTGAGTCTCATGTTGATTGGGTATAGAGTTTTAATTTAACTATATAGGAATGATTAGTAATTAGGATTCTCAGGTGAATCTTCTGCTGTTGTACACGTGATAATTTCAAACCCCCCATTGCTGATTGGTCAGGTGAATGACGCTGCTCTGGCTGGGGAAAGCACTCTTGTTTCTTGTTCTTCAGACACTACAGTCAAGGTTTGCAACTTTTTTTCACAGTTGCTAGCAGTATATAGCCAACATTGGTTTCTAAATGCGGCTCAATTTTCGTGTAACTTTCTAGACATGGGACGGCTTATCAGATGGAGTCTGTACAAGGACTCTCCGTCAGCACTCTGACTATGTTACTTGTTTGGCAGTTGCGGGAAAAAATGTAATATTTCATTCTTCCATGCTTTTTTTTTATCGTTTCACCTGAAAAAAATTCGCTTGGTGTAGTGGTGCAAGTTTTGTTGGTTAAATGATCTTTGCATTGTCACATTCTGATCATATCTTGATGTCATAACTTTTAGAGCAATGTTGTTGCATCTGGTGGCCTTGGCGGGGAGGTTTTTATATGGGATATCGAAGCTGCTTTGTCACCAGTTACTAAACCAAATGATACAGCGGAAGATAGTCCTTCGAATGGTGCAAATGGTCCAGGGAATTCTCTACCAATTACAAGTTTAAGAACTGTTGGTTCGAGCAACAATATCTCTGTGCAGTCATCTCCATCCCATGGGTACACACCAACAGTTGCCAAAGGCCATAAGGAGTCTGTCTATGCTTTGGCGATGAATGATACCGGCACGATGCTTGTCTCTGGTGGAACAGAAAAGGTATTTGTGCAATCTAGGTTACTGAGAATACATCGCAGAACAAGAACACAGACAATGTGTGGGTTTATGCTTTTTGAATACTACTCAGTTCTTTTTGTTTATTGCAGGTTTTACGTGTCTGGGACCCTAGAACTGGTTCAAAAAGTATGAAGCTGAGGGGGCATACAGATAATGTCAGAGTGCTGCTTCTGGACTCAACTGGCAGGCATGTTTTGTTTTTTCCATCAATGGTTTATTTTGGTCCCTTTTGGTGTCTATTTGCTTTTCTGACTGATAGATTTTCGTGTTTCTCACTTTGAGACTGCAGGTTTTGCTTGTCTGGGTCCTCTGATTCTATGATAAGGTCTGTATCTTTTCTTAATTAGTTCATAACCATGAACCCAGTGGCTGCGATGACAATCATCATTTTAGTTCTTCTAACTGGTTCTAAATTTATTTCTAGACTATGGGATCTAGGTCAGCAGCGATGCCTTCATACCTATGCGGTTCATACAGATTCTGTTTGGGCACTTGCATGCACTCCATCATTTAGTCATGTTTATAGTGGTGGTAGAGACCAATGTGTGAGTAGACTGCAAACTTGCTTCTTTCTCTTGTTCCCTCTAGCGCCTAACTCTCTTTTTAATTCTATTTATATGTTATGTCTCCATCAGTTATACTTGACAGACTTGGCAACAAGAGAGAGCGTTTTGCTGTGCACTAAGGAACATCCGATTCAGCAATTAGCGTTGCAAGATGATAATATATGGGTTGCAACAACAGACTCCTCTGTAGAGAGATGGCCTGCCGAAGTACAGAGTCCTCAAAAAGTCTTTCAACGAGGTGGCTCTTTTTTGGCTGGGAATCTGTCTTTTAATAGGGCAAGGGTGTCCTTGGAAGGACTAAATCCAGTAAGAAAAATATTTCTTCCTGTAAATAATTCTGTTTAACCTTTTTTGAATTAGTGAGGCTAACTTTTGGCTTGTCTGCAGCCCCCTGCTTACAAGGAGCCGTCAATAATTGTTCCAGGAAGTCACCCGATTGTGCAACATGAGATTTTGAATAATAAAAGGCAAATTTTAACCAAGGTGAAACAGACTTCTCCGAATACTATAGTAAGACCACCACTGATAGACTATAGCGGGTCAATGATTTCTGTTTGGTTCTTCTCTTGCAGGACGCAGCTGGCTCCGTGAAACTATGGGATATAACTAAGGGTGTTGTGGTAGAGGACTATGGGAAGGTCTCTACGGAACTTAGACTTTGTTTTTGAGTTTCTGATATTGTTATATGTATCTGATGCTGTAATTCTGAAATATCATTATCATCCATCTCCAATATGCACCTGGAGAGGTACCAAGTATAAATGTATCTGTTTCCATGTTTGCAGATTTCATTTGATGAAAAGAAAGAAGAACTGTTTGAGATGGTAAGTCTCTTGGCTTAGTTTCAAAGGTTATGATTCCTTTTCCATAGCTAGACTAGCAGATTTGCTGATATATTGTTCATTTCTGCGTTTTCAGGTAAGCATTCCATCATGGTTTACGGTGGACACTCGACTTGGATGCTTATCCTTACATTTGGAGACTCCACAATGCTTTTCTGCGGAGATGTATTCAGCAGACCTTAAAGTTTCGGGGCGACCTGAAGATGATAAGGTAGATTAAATGCCTGCATCTTGAGTTTTGTTGAAGCTAATGACTTATTATCAGACTGTTGCATATCATAACTAGACCTTTGCATGCAAGTTCTATTTGAATCCGTTTATCATATTTGAATATCTTAAGACTTATATTTCCTATGTCCTAGTCAAACTAAGCCCAACTTTTGTCATTGAAATATGTGATTTGTAGATTAATTTAGCTCGAGAAACACTGAAAGGTCTACTGGGTCATTGGCTGGCAAAGAAGAAGCACAAACCAAAACCCCAAGTTCCTGCCCCTGGAGATATTCCATCCGTAAAAGATACTAAAAAGAACCTTATTGCATCCAAAAGTGAAGACACCAGTGCTGCAAATGATCCGGTGTATCCTCCATTTGAGTTTCCTTCTGTCTCCCCTCCTTCTATCATTACCGAGGGTTCTCAAGGAGGCCCATGGAGGAAGAAGATAACCGAGTTTACCGGAGCTGAAGATGAAAAGGACTTCCCGATGTGGTCCCTGGACGCCGTCTTGAACAATCGCCTTCCGCCTAGAGAAAATACAAAGTATATGACACCACCCTGTTCTCTAATGAAAAAAATAAGTAGACATTTAGCATTTTTCTCACGAGTGTTTATACATTTTTTGATAAATTGATAAATCATACCGGCTTTGCTTAAATATCTTACTTTGAAAGGTCTCTAAATTTCCAGATTAAGCTTCTTCCTGCATCCATGTGAAGGATCAAATGTGCAGGTGGTCACACTAGGGAAACTTAGTGCACCCCGGATCTTAAGAGTTCACAAGGTGCACTTATTCGTAAACTAAACCTATTGTTTTGCTTGCACTTTCTGTTATTCAATGGCTTCTTGTTTTCCACATGTCTGTGTAGGTTACCAATTACGTTGTGGAAAAGATGGTCCTTGACAATTCCTTGGATAGTCTAGCTATTGATGGAGCAGGTGTTTCAGGAGGACCACAACAACTGTTTTCAGGAAATGGATTGCTACAGTCTGGATCAAAGCCTTGGCAGAAACTCAGACCTTCCATTGAGATCTTATGCAATAACCAGGCAAGCCAGCTTCATGGAACCCATCAATGTTTTAACTTCTGATTGCTGAGAGCTGTATATGCTAACACATTACACGAAGAAATTGGTTCACTGGTCTCATCTATTATTTCCGGTATGAAGCTGAACGAGCTTTGTTTTCTGTGATTATATCAGGTCTTATCTCCAGAGATGAGTTTGGCAACTGTACGGGCATACATCTGGAAGAAACCTGAGGATCTAATCCTCAACTACAGGGTGGCTATAGCTAGATAACTTTTGAGGTAAATGATTTGGAAAGAAAAAAAAGGGTGAAAACTCATGAGAATGCATTATGTCGGTGTGTTTGTCAAGATGAAATATGTGGAGCACCACTCTCTTTTACTTGGGAAGGTGATCTCATTTTAGGTAGCCTTTGGTAGATTTTTCAAGTGAGCTTTTCACAACTCATGATACCAAAGCCTTTGTAGATTGCTCTCTTTTTTTTTTACATTTGAAACAATGATAGGGACATATACTTTATGTTGAAAATGAATATCACCATATCCTTTATTCCCCTACAGATTGCCACTGAAAGAGTTTCGAGTCCCCAAATTGGAATCTGCTGGTGCATTTAATCACATGGAAGTCTATAGCTGTTCATTGCTTGTTCATTCCGTAAGCGTAAATCTTGGTTTAGTTTACTCAGTCAGCTTCATGCTGGAGAATAATTATGTTTTGTTGGAGCTCGGATTCATGAGAAGCGGGCATGAATACAGAGCAGTCGATAAAGGTTCAAGATTTTTAGATGAGATGGTGTCGAAAACTTTACTGAGTTTGTACATTAGGTTTGAGCTTTCAAAAAAAATAGAAAAACTTGATATCTCTGTTTATGAAATAATGAATAACGAACCAGTGTTGTAGCTGAAATTCAACATCCATTGTGAAAGCAACTTGCCTGAGTAACGGTCTCTTGTTTTCTAAGATAGGTTTCGAATTTATTTGAAAAAGTTTTCATAAGCTTCAGGCCAATTACTAAATCGCGCTATAGAATTGAAACAAAACTGAGTCCTACTCAGAAATACGTCATCACTATCCAAAGTACCAAGCAAACAAACAAATTGTTCCCACATTTTTCATTCACATAAGAACAAAACCCCACTTTGTCTACGCCAAAGGCAGTAGGATTCATAATTGTCTGGTCTCTTTGAATACAAAATAGAGCAGAATTATATTGTTCTTTGATGTCATCAGGTTTTTAACTTTCCATGGCGTTTCCATCAGCTTCGGCCATCTCACGTTCTTTCTCTTGCTCCTCTGCAATGAGACAAAGAAAATGCAATTGTTACTTCCATAATAACAGTTCTTTGAATTCTATTGACCAACACAAATACATCCTAACACTAACATGTCACAAAACCAAGGGATCAAGTGGATAAAGTAGTCACTTACGCATGAGTTTAGACATTGCCTTCTGAGTCCGCTTCTCGAGTTTATCAAGCTTCTTCTGGACATCTCTTCGGAGGTCCCAGTTTGGCTTCTTTGGAGCAATGTTAACGAAGGGGTCCTATAATGATAAACTGCTGTGTGAGCTAAGAGGCAGAGTAAAAGAAAACAGCAGCTCCATAACAAATGATTCATTTACAGAAAAAAAAGAAGAGCAGGTCAGTCAGTAGTCACACACCTCTTTCTTCTCGACTGCAGGTACAAGTGCGGCAATTGGATCTTCAAATTTGGGTAGCTCTGGTGGTGCAACTTTACCATCCTGAAGCTCCTTATCTTGGGGAACATAATTCCTAAACTTCATCGCTGGAGCTCTGTCAAATTGAAGAGAGCACATAAGCAGCAAGCACATGACAAAGTACAAACCTTTATTCTAAATAAAGACTGCGTAAATAGAACTCTAGATTGAAACAAAAAATAAGCAAAGAGCAAAGCATACTCACTCTTCCTCGACTGCATCATCTTGTTCGTCTTCCTTGCTCTCGGAAAGTTCCTGAGCTGCCCTTAGAGCTCTAAGCGCCTCTTTTCGAGCAGCCGATTTTTGTTCTATCGACTCATCTTCAGTACCCATATCTTCCTGCAAAATTAGGTTACTTATCGGCTTAATCATTGAATACAAAATCAATCAAGCAGTATTTCTAAACTAGCTCAGCTTCCTCAAACACTAATCACAAAAATCATAAAGATTAAACCCTAAATGAAACGATAAGGATTCAGCTAAAATCCGCGAATCGTAACATACAAAAGGAGTCAGCTAAAATTTTAGTAAGATCAGAGGTAAGCAATGGGAATCCAATTGAATTGAAGTATCGAATAGCTATCTACCGAGAATAATCAACGAGAGAAGTTGAAACCATACCTGGAAGCTTCGAGCTCTATTTCTCAATTACACAGAGAAACAAATTTGCAGAAAGGAATTTTCAAAACTAAAAGAGAAAACGAAGACCGAAAACGCTGCCGTTTGAGATATAATCAATGGGCCAACTTTGGGCCCGTTAGACTGAAAACTGAAACCCGCGTTTTGGTCCAAACACTAAACCCTAAGTTTAAAATTACAGAAATACCCCTTTACAGACGCCGCGTTTTGAGTGATGTCCGAGTACTATAATACGCTCTTAAACCCTAACAAATTGTATGTCTCCGTCGACTTCGTCTTCTCCCTCCCTCTAACGAAAGCAGCTTCGATTATCTCAGGTACTGGATCTCTCTCCTCTAGGGTAATACTCTTTCGTGCTTCTCGCTGGAGATTGTAGAGTTTTTAATACTTCTACAGAGTTTTATGGCTTATTGTAGTTGCTCTTATTTTCCTCTGCAATGTCTTATGAAAACTATGATATGTGAACCAAAAGCTCAAAAGGGTTTATAGGGAATGGTGTTTATTGCTAGATTCTGGTTTCAAAACGTTAGCTTTTGATTTAATTAGTGATAATTATTAGTTTGCTCAGCTCATTAGTCTGGTTCTGGATATCAGCTTTTTTTCTCAGTAGCTCTCAATTGATTAAAGGGTTCTGTTAATATTTCTTTACAGGTATTGACTTGAGAGTTTTGTGAAGATGCTTCTACTATTCGAGACACCTGGAGGTTTTGCCCTCTTTAAAGTTAAAAATGAATCGAAGTTGGCTAACGTTGAGGTGAATTATAATTACTCTTTTATGGTTTCTTTACTCAAACCTTATGAAATATTGTCTTTCGTTTGTTATTCTTAATGTCGTAAATTGAATGTTTTTGTAGGATCTGGGTAAAGAGTTCGAAACTCCAGACTCAGCACGAAAGGTGATGTTTTCTTCTGTTTCTCTGTGCTATATAATCAATGTCTATTGTTATTATTTTATTTTGCTTCTAGTGTATGGTTTCTGACATCTTTTTTGTTGGTGTAACAGATGGTTAAGCTAAAAGCTTTTGACAAGTTTGACAACACATCTGAAGCACTCGAAGCAGTGGCTAAGTTGCTTGAGGGAACTCCAAGCAAAGGTCTCCGCAAGTTTTTGAAAGCCAACTGTGAAGGTGAAACCTTGGCGGTTGCTGATTCAAAGCTTGGAAATGTCATCAAGGAGAAGCTGGTTTGTATTTTAGTTTGCATAAATATGTCTTGTAGTTCTGTGGTTGTTTTTGTTCTAATGAAGTTTTAACAATACAGAAAATTGATTGTGTTCACAACAATGGTGTGATGGAGCTACTACGTGGTGTTAGAAGCCAGTTCACAGAGCTCATATCTGGTTTGGGTGATCAAGACTTGGCTCCAATGAGTTTGGGTTTGTCTCACAGTCTAGCTAGATACAAGCTCAAGTTCAGCTCTGACAAGGTATGGCTTTGTCTCTGTTAGAACAAGTAATAGTTTGCTTTTCTTATGTTTCATGTGAGGTATATGATTTAAGCTATGCTGTTGTTATTTATTAATCTTTTTCACACCTTATGATTAAATTTTTGGAATTTGGTTAGGTGGATACGATGATTATCCAAGCTATTGGTCTGCTCGATGATCTTGACAAAGAACTGAACACATATGCGATGAGAGTTAGAGAATGGTACGGCTGGCATTTTCCCGAGCTTGCTAAGATCATATCAGACAACATCCTCTACGCTAAATCTGTAAAGTTGATGGGGAACAGGATTAATGCTGCCAAGTTGGACTTCTCTGAGGTATTTTTCATACTGTGAACTTTATACAGATAACTCTTTTAACAAGACGTCCTGTATAATGATCCTCTCTACTTCTGTCTCTTGTTGGGTTTCAGATCTTAGATGACGACGTTGAGGCAAATTTGAAGGAAAATTCTGTGATATCTATGGGAACAGAAGTCAGTGACCTTGACTTACTGCACATCCGTGAACTCTGTGACCAGGTTCTTTCTCTTGCTGAGTACAGAGCCCAGCTCTACGATTACCTGAAGAGCAGAATGAACACTGTTGCTCCTAATCTGACTGCCTTGGTTGGGGAGCTTGTTGGTGCTCGTCTTATTTCCCATGGAGGTAGTTTGTTGAACCTTTCCAAGCAACCTGGAAGCACCATTCAGATTCTCGGTGCAGAGAAAGCTCTCTTTAGAGCACTCAAGACAAAGCATGCCACACCCAAGTACGGATTGATTTACCACGCATCTGTGGTTGGTCAGGCAGCACCAAAACACAAGGGAAAGATCTCGCGTTCATTGGCTGCTAAAGCTGCTCTTTCTATTAGGTGTGATGCTCTTGGCGATGGTCAAGATAATGCTTATGGACTTGAAAACCGTACCAAGGTAACAAAACACTCTTCAATTCTCTTCGTCTTCTGAACAGTCTCTTGTTATGTTTTTCCCTGTTTACCTGATGATGTTTCTGGTACCTTTTGATTTAACAGCTTGAGGTAAGGTTGAGATCTCTTGAAGGAAAAGATTCAAGCCGTCTGTCTGGTTCAGCTAAAGGCAAACCTAAGATTGAAGTCTATGACAAGGACAAGAAGATGGGGTCTGGCGGTCTTATCACTCCTGCTAAGGTAAAGATTAGTCTCTCTTTGTTTGGGCTTGAGAAACTTGTTGCAATTGAGTCTTATCTTTGCTTGTTCTTGGGTTTTCTGATGTAAATCTTGGTTGTTTGTTATGTGCAGACTTACAACACTGCTGCGGATTCTCTTATTGGGAAAACACCAACTAAGTCTGAGGCCGAGGATGGTGAGAAGTCATCAAAGAAGAAAGATAAGAAGAAGAAGAAGGTGGAAGAAGAGGAACCCGAGAAAGAGGAATCATCAAAGAAGAAGAAGAAGAAGAAAGCTGAAGCAGAAACTGAAGTCGTAGAGGTTGCCAAGAAGAACAAGAAAAAGAGAAAGCATGAGGAAGAAGAAACAACAGAGACTGAAACACCAGCCAAGAAGAAAGATAAGAAGGAGAAGAAGAAGAAAACCAAGGCCTGAGTAAGAAAAGATTTTGATAAATTTCTCGGAATGTATGATTTGGTAGTGTTTTTGATGAATTGCATTTTATCTAGAAGAAATGTTGTTAAACTGGTTACTAGATTACGCTGGAACTTTAATATTTTGACTTTTGAGATGTTTAATTTTGGAACCCTTTTTCATTTTGTTTGTTTGTATACATTTCGACTTCCAACAAACCAAAAAGAAGCTCTCCTCCCGTCTTAGAAACTCCTTAAATTCCTAGCATGCTTGGGACTGCTCTTGAGAATCTGGGGACGTCCTCCGTAGCACAATAGGTCTTCCTATTAAACACACACTCATATGGCCATGCAATCCAAATAGATCCAGCATTTGAGAAGAAGTTCCAGATATGATTCAACCTTAATACCATTTCAAAATCCGCAAGCACCTTCTTCTTTTGGCTTGCATACCAAGAGCCGATCCTGTTCTGTTCCTTGTTTGGTTTACGATTGAGTGTTGATCAAGTAATCACTATTTCTGAAGATGTACCTACTATACGAGGCACGATCAGGTTATGCCCTCTTTGATGTACAAGTAAGGATGAGAGTTATCTTCGTTATGTTCTAGCTTCTTTGCTTAAACCTTGGGAGTTGGGATCACTCTCGATTTTTGTTGTCGTAAAACTCATCGATTGGTTTAATATATTTTTCTGGATATGTTGGATAAAGAGTTGTCATCACTAGACTCATTACCCAAAACGAAGAAGAGGATGGACGAGGATGAACCCGAAAAAGAAACAACGATAACTGAAAAACAAACCAGCCAAGAAGAAAGATGAGAAGAAGAAGAAGAAGAAGAAGAAGAAAACCAAGGCCTGAGGAATAGAAAAAATCTCTTTGGAGTGTAAAGACGAATGATGGAAATAAAAAGTTCCTCTTGATTCCCTAAAAGTTACACCATTTACAAATTACAAGCAATGTTTTTGTGCATTATGATAACACACCTTACATGTTTTTTGTAACATGCTAGCCAAATTATGAATTGTGTCACTAACATTTTGTTTGACGCGCTAATGTACTTATTATCGGTTAAACAATCTTACATGTAAATCTAACATTTTGTTAAACGCTCTAACGTAATTAATTATTGTCTGTTTATCTTATACACTATAGTAACAAGTTGCATACTTTTGTTTGATTGTTATCCGTTAAATTTACATGTTATTCATAGTAAGAACATAGAATGAGATTTAAACCTATCTCTCTGAGTTAACTCATGGAGGTTGGTTTACAACTGAGTGCTGATAAAGTAATCACTAGTTCCTTTGTTGGAGCTCTATTTCTCAACAACACACACAAAACAATTTGCATCAAGTTATTTTCAAAGCTAAAAGAGAAATGGAAGACCGAAAACGCCGCCGTTTAAGATATGATATCTGGGCCTCTTATTGAGCCCATTCGTCTAATAACTTAAACCGCCGTTTGGTCCAAACTCTTAACCCTAAGTTTTAAAGTTACAGAAAGAGCCCCTTTTTAAACGCAGCGTTCTGAGTGATGTCCGATTGAATAACACCCTCTTAAAACCCTAACTGATTGTCTGACTGTCTCCGGCTTCTTCCTCCCTCTCAAGCAGCAGCTTTGATCAACTTAGGTACTGAATCTCTCTCCTTCTCACTTTTCACGGTGAATGCTCTTTCATTGTTTCATCTTTCTCTCTGGAGTTTCTCGTGTTTTGAATTCTTCGACATAGTTGTGTAGCTTATTGTAGTTTATCTCTTCTTTTTTCTTTCCTGCATTTTATTATGGAATTTGTGATATGTGAAACAAAAGTAGGGAAAGGGTTTCTCGGTTTTCTGATATCAAGACATCAATTTCCTATTTTTAGTCTTTAATAGCGCAGTTATGGTAGCTGAGAGTATGACTCTGATACTCAGCTTTTTCTCTGTAGCTCTCAATTGATTAAAGGGTTCTCTTAATTTGTTTTATTCAGGTATTAACTTGAGAGCTTTGTGAAGATGCTCTTACTATTCGAGACGCCTGGAGGTTTTGCCCTCTTTAAAGTTAAAAATGAAGGAAAGCTTGCTAACGTTGAGGTGAATTCTCTATATTCTTTTATGGTTCCTTTACTCGAACGTTTTGAAATATTGTCTTTTGTTGTTGTTCTTAATGGCATTGATTTAATATTTTCGTAGGATCTGGGTAAAGAGTTCGCATCTCCAGACTCAGCACGAAAGGTGATGTTTTCTTCTGTTTCTCTGTGTTTTTTATTTAATTTTGCTTCTAGTGTTTGGTTTCTGATACCTTTTTTTGTTGGTGTAAACAGATGGTTAAGCTAAAAGCTTTTGATAAGTTTGACAACACATCTGAAGCTCTCGAAGCAGTGGCTAAGTTGCTTGAGGGAACTCCAAGCAAAGGTCTCCGCAAGTTTTTGAAAGCTAACTGCGAAGGTGAAACCTTGGCTGTGGCTGATTCAAAGCTTGGAAACGTCATCAAGGAGAAGCTGGTTTGTGTTTTTTTCTTTTTTGAGTTTCCATTAATATGTCTACTGTTGTGTGGTTTTTGTTTCTAACGAGAGTTTCATCTTTCAACTAATACAGAAAATCGATTGTGTTCACAACAATGGTGTGATGGAGCTACTTCGTGGTGTTAGAAGTCAGTTCACAGAGCTCATATCTGGTTTGGGTGATCAAGACTTGGCTCCTATGAGTTTGGGTTTGTCTCACAGTCTCGCTAGATACAAGCTCAAGTTCAGCTCTGACAAGGTATGGCTTTGTCTCTGTTAGAACAAGTTTTTTATTTTGTTTGTGTATTGATTTAAGCTATGCTGTGGTAACCATCATATGTCCTTCTGACTTCTTGTGTGTGTTTTTTGTGTTGTCTTTATTTTTGATTTTGTTTAGGTGGACACGATGATAATCCAAGCTATTGGTCTGCTCGATGATCTTGACAAAGAGCTGAACACATATGCGATGAGAGTTAGAGAGTGGTACGGATGGCATTTTCCCGAGCTTGCTAAGATCATTTCGGACAATATCCTATACGCCAAATCTGTGAAGTTGATGGGAAACCGGATTAATGCTGCCAAGTTGGACTTCTCTGAGGTAATATTCGTACTTTGAAATTTGTAAAGATGACTCTGGTACCAAGACGTCCTGTATAATGATCGTTAATATATCTGCTCCCGGATGTGTTGCAGATTTTAGATGACGACGTTGAGGAAAAAATGAAGGAAGATTCTGTGATATCTATGGGAACAGAAGTCAGTGACCTCGATTTACTGCACATCCGTGAGCTCTGTGACCAGGTCCTCTCTCTTGCTGAGTACAGAGCCCAGCTCTACGATTACCTGAAGAGCAGAATGAACACTGTTGCACCAAATCTGACTGCCTTGGTTGGGGAGCTTGTTGGTGCTCGTCTTATTTCCCATGGAGGTAGTTTGTTGAACCTTTCCAAGCAACCTGGAAGCACCATTCAGATTCTCGGTGCAGAGAAAGCTCTCTTCAGAGCACTCAAGACGAAGCATGCCACACCCAAGTATGGATTGATTTACCACGCGTCTGTGGTTGGTCAAGCAGTACCAAAGCATAAGGGAAAGATCTCCCGGTCATTGGCTGCTAAAGCTGCTCTCTCTATTAGGTGTGATGCTCTCGGTGATGGTCAAGATAACGCTTATGGACTTGAAAACCGTACCAAGGTAACAAAACACTCTTCAATTCTTCTTCCTGGTCCTACTAGCTGGATAGTCTTTGGTCATGTTTTTCATGTTTTTCCCTTGTTACCTGTTGATCTATAACAGCTTGAAGTAAGGTTGAGATCTCTTGAAGGAAAAGACTCAAGTCGTCTTTCTGGTTCAGCTAAAGGCAAACCTAAGATTGAAGTCTATGACAAGGACAAGAAGATGGGGTCTGGTGGTCTTATCACTCCTGCTAAGGTAAATATGAGTCTCTCTCTTTGTTTGTGTTTGAGTCTTATCTTTTGTTTGTTCTTGGGGTTTATGATGTAAATCTTTGGTGTTTATTATGTGCAGACTTACAACACTGCTGCAGATTCTCTTATTGGGAAAACACCAACTAAGTCTGTGACCGAGGACGGTGAGAAGTCATCAAAGAAGAAGGATAAGAAGAAGAAGAAGGTGGAAGAAGAGGAACCCGAGAAAGAGGAATCGTCAAAGAAGAAGAAGAAGAAGAAAGCTGAAGCAGAAACTGAAGTCGTAGAGGTTGCAAAAGAGGAGAAGAAGAATAAAAAGAAGAGAAAGCATGAGGAAGAAGAAGCAACAGAGACCGAAACACCAGCCAAGAAGAAAGATAAGAAGGACAAGAAAAAAAGTAAGAACTGAGGAGTAGAAGAAATCTCCTTAGTGTAAGATTTAGTGTTTTTGTCGTGAGTTTTATTTTATCTAATTATCTGAAATCATAAATCCTTTCCGCTGAGACTTAACATTTTGTTCTAGAATCTTTAGATTGTTTTTTGGGACCACTCTTTTATTTAGCTAGTACATTTTTCTCTGGCATGTTTATTTCGAAAATGATATGTTCTGAAGAAAACGAATCACATAAAATCAAATGCTTGCTACAAAACGTGTCTGTAGATCCACCTAATAAATTCTGTTAAAATATTAAGGATTTGAAGGCGGCTAATCTTTTATGATCTTGTATACGGCTAATCTTTTTATGATCTTGTATATGTTTATTTATTAACTTGGCATGATTTATGTTCGTTATTTTCTGGCATGATTCTGATATAAACTTTAATAAATTAACACGAT
This sequence comes from Microthlaspi erraticum, assembly GCA_902728155.2. Taxonomy (NCBI): domain Eukaryota; kingdom Viridiplantae; phylum Streptophyta; class Magnoliopsida; order Brassicales; family Brassicaceae; genus Microthlaspi; species Microthlaspi erraticum. Next base: position 694,179 of record CACVBM020001240.1, on the reverse strand, counting down.
TTGTTGCATAAGTCATTAAATTTAGTATGTTGTCTATAAAGAGTACATAAACAATTGTAATACAGCTTTATTTATTAAAACGAAATAGAGAAATGGTTTCGTCTAAAAGACAGAAGTAATCACTAGTTCCTTAAGCATTTGTTCCTTGTTTGGTTTACAAATGAGTCTTGATAAAGGGGCTTCTTTGATTGGAGAGATGAAGGAAACTCTCATTATATACCATAATTGTTTTTCCAACTCCTTGTTTAACATTGAAAAAAAGTCATACTAATAATTTAACGATACATTCCGAAATTAGGTGGATGTACAACACATATTATTTTCTTGTGTTAAGTAATACCGTTTGACCAAAATTATGTTATAGATCAAACTATTTTTCTATATTTGATCATTGTCATTGAAAAACCCACTTCTTTTGCACCATTGGATTTGGACCTCACGCTAAAAAAAAGACGGCAATGTTCTCTTAAAAAATGTGTGTATTTAAAAAGAAAATAAAATTTCAGGATTCAGAAAAGAAAACAACAATAATTCAACCGAAACTTTAAACTTTATATATGCAAAGAGAGAGAAAACTAAGTAAAAAAATCATATATCAAATGCTCTGAGGTTTTTGGTTGGTAAGAGTAGTAAATTTGAGCCTTTTGACCTGTTGCGTCCAAACACAATTACACATAATAGAAACAGCCAACAGATCTTCGTCTGTTTCTATTTATTCCTTTTTCTTGTCTGATTCTAAGCTAAGAAGAAGGCAAAAAAAAAAAGAGTTATTGAAGTAAAGAAAAAGCCTAATTGGAAGCAGTTCAACCAATCCTTCTCCTTGAGACTTTTACCGAAGTTGGTCTCTCTTCTTTCTTAATTAATGGAGGTAAGTATATTTTGGTCTACGACTCCTATAGGCTATAGCTTATATCATATTTGTGTAATTGTGTATGTATCACCTTGGCTTTTTCTAAAGCCCGAATTGATTTTTGCTTTAAAGGTTTCATTTTAAAAACTTCTGGTTTTTCCTTTTTCTTTTTTGGCTCTCTTTTGTGAAGATTTTGAAATCCCTCATTAAATCCATCCATTCGACCATTCCTATTTCTATTGTTGAATTTTGTTTTCTCTTTGAGTTTGAGTCAGCTTTGTATCTAAACAAGTTTCAGATCTTTGACTTCTCTCACATCAGCCTGACATCTCCTGTCTTAACACTTAGGGTTTTAATTCTTCCTTTTTGGGTTTTTCTGCAGCTGCTTTTGTCTGGTCAAGTTTCAGATTTGACCATCTGTGTCGCCAATTTCGCCTCTCGATCATAAAGTAAGTAGATTTCTCCGACCCTTTTCCAAATTTTACTTAGTCAAATCTGATCTCCGAGCTGGAATCAAACTAATTCTGATCGAATTTCCCAATTCTGTGTGTTAGCTGCAGTTGAAGTTGAATCAGAACGATTTGATTGCGTCAAAGAGATCTCTTTTAGAAACATGATGAGCAAATGAAGGTTAGTTTGATGAGATGGGTTGTGTATTGGGTCGACCCGGATCACCAGGATCAGTTTCTGGGTCTAGACAAGAATTTAGCTCAAGGATCGAGTCTAATCGCAAAGAAGCAAACAGTGTTTCCGTGACTAAAACCGAAACCACCGAGATCGCCGCCGCTAGTGTTCGGGTGGCTGCTGCTTCTGCTTCTAATGGCGAAGAGATTAGGAAAGATGAAGAAGCTATTGTGAATCAGAAGGAACCAAATGGCGTTGCTGTGACGGAGAGGAAACCCAAAGGCGAAAGAAAAAGGTCAAAGCCTGACCCGAGACGGAGCAATCCGCCGAAGAATTTGCCCGGTGAGCAAGTTGTCGCCGGATGGCCACCGTGGCTGTCTGAAGTCTGCGGAGAAGCTCTAAGTGGCTGGCTTCCACGGAAAGCTGATTCCTTTGAGAAGATTGAGAAGGTCAGAGAAGAAAAAAATCTCTTTTTTTATTTGCTCTCTTTGTAAAGATCTGATTTTTTTGTTCTTTGTAATGATTTTGGATTAATGAAAGTTTCTTGCTTTTGTTATGTGTGTGTGTAGATTGGATCAGGAACATACAGTAATGTGTACAAAGCGAAAGATTCTTTAACAGGAAACATCGTGGCGTTGAAGAAAGTGAGGCCAGATGTAATGGATCGAGAGAGTATGAGATTCATGGCTAGAGAGATTCTGATTTTAAGGAGATTGGATCATCCAAACGTCATCAAACTCGAAGGTTTGGTCACGTCGAGGATGTCGAATAGTCTCTACTTGGTTTTCCGTTACATGCATCACGACTTAGCCGGTCTCGCCGCGAGCCCTGTCATAACATTCACCGAGCAGCAGGTGAAATGCTACATGAAGCAGCTCCTCTCGGGGCTCGAGCATTGTCACAGCAGAGGCGTGCTTCACCGTGATATCAAAGGATCGAACCTTCTTATAGACGACGGAGGAGTGCTTAGGATAGGCGATTTCGGGCTGGCGACGTTTTACGATGCGAGTAAGAGGCAGCAGATGACGAACCGAGTTGTTACTTTGTGGTACAGAGCGCCTGAGCTTCTTCATGGTGTTGTTGAGTATGGTGTTGGTGTTGATTTGTGGAGCGCTGGTTGCATTTTGGCTGAGTTGTTAGCTGGTAGACCGATTCTACCAGGTCGTAGCGAGGTTGGTCCAAAGAAAGATTTGATTTTTTTTTGTTTCACATATTTGAGAAATGTTTTGATTAGAATGTGACTTCTATGGTGTTGTAGGTGGAGCAATTACATAGGATAAATAAGTTGTGTGGATCGTATTCAGAAGAGTGTTGGAGAAAGATTAAGCTTCCTTCTACGCATAAGCAGGCTTATGCAAAGATACCACAGTATAAGAGAAGAGTGAGAGAGGTTTACAAAGATTTCTCTCCAGAGGCACTTTCTCTACTCGATACGCTTCTTGCGCTCGATCCTGCTGAGCGCAAGACTGCCACCGATGCGCTGAGGAGTGATGTAAGTCTTACGCAATGGAAAGTTTGGTCCTTAACATCTGCAGCTTGTTAAGCTTTTTATGTTTGAGTCTGAGTTTGAGTCTTTTGATATTTTATATAACTTCAATGGCTCTGGTTTTTGGTTTTGATTTGCAGTTCTTCACGACGGAACCACTTCCATGTGAACCTTCTGATCTCCCGAAATATCCTCCGACGAAAGAGATTGATGCCAAGAGACGAGACGAAGAGTATCGGAGGTATACATTTTCTGTTTTCGGTTTAATCGAATTTTTCTGTTTTGGTGCGGTATCAGTTTCCGGTTCGGTTTGATTTGGTTTGGAATTGATTATTGGTTATTGATTTGCGCAGACAAAGAGAAGCCCGTAAGGCCCAAGGAGAGAGCGGAAGAAGAATGAGACCACGAGAGCGAGGCCCAAGAGCAATGCCGGCTCCTGAAGCTAACGCCGAGATTCAATCTAACATTGACGTAAGAGTTGGACACATTCTTGGTTTAGTTCTCACTTCTTAGTTCATGTCTGAATGAATAATTTTGAAATTTTTGTCTTTTTTAAAAAAAAACAGAGGATGCGTTTGATCACGCATGCGAATGCGAAGAGCAAGAGCGAGAAGTTTCCTCCACCGCATCAAGACGGATCGCTTGGTTTTCCGGTGGGATCTTCACGGCGGTTTGATCCAGCAGAGATACCGTTTAGCTCAAACTCGTTCACTTCGTCTTACTCGAAAGAGCCATTTCAGACTTGGTCAGGCCCTTTGGCTCCCACTGGAGCGTCTGACTCAACAGCTCGGAGGAGGAACGATATTAACAAGGAGAGAAGAATTGCTGCTAAGGTTAAAGGGAAAAGAATCGTTGTTTGAGTCATGTTATATTATTATTATTCATCTGCAAGTTTCTAAAGGTTTCTTTTTGATAGATACTTTGAGAGACAGAGAGAGAACAAAAAATCTGAATTTTTTTTGGTGGGGTTATATGTTTGGTTTGTGTATTGTTCAAGAGAATTGACAAAACACTGAATGAGGAAAATTACAGTCAATGAAACTGTTTCATTGTCAAGAGAAATGAAAATGTAAATTTTGAAGAAGCTGTGTCGAAAACTCCTCGTGTAGTACTTTTGTCGGCATATACTACATTCATTTAGATCACATTGATTTTATTTAAGTAGACAGTGAAACCGCTAAGTACAGACCCATGAGATCTCTGTTGAAAGTTGAAACAGACCCATGAACTTTGTCACATAATCAGAAATCAATTATTAAATGATTACTAGTAGGATTTAAGCACATTGCAAATGTTTTATAAAAGTTTGTAAATGCAGAATTTAGATTTTAACAATTTTAGTATAATAATGAGATAATCGACACACAGAAGATAGTAAGATTTAAGATATTATACATATGGAAGATTGATGAATACATGATACTAGGGCTGCTTGATTAAGCAAGAATGCAAGATTAATGAATACACTTATGTTCTTGATCTGTAATTCTAGTTGTGATACCAAATATAAACATTATGTAAATGTTTCCCCCGTCTACTTACATGTGATCTAATCACTTTGTTGTATAAGTATTTTCAAAACATTTATATGTTTTTCAATGAAGTGTTTTTGATTAGATAAACCCATAAAAGATGTCATTTTATAGAAACCAGTAAAATGTTTAGGGTTAGTAACTTTTAATTGGTAACAATTTATAGATATTTTTAGAACTGTTAGTATTATTGTTTGGTAGTCAAAATAAAGAAATTGATTAGCATTTAAATCATGTGGGGTCATGTATTTATAACGTTCCTTACGAGAGAAGAAAAACGAGAAAAATGTCTTCGGGGTCCACGTATGTAAGTAATTATTTTGATAAACACATACTGTACATAAAATATAGGTGTATCTATTAAATATAGGTCTAGGTGTATCTATTAAATAGACGAGAGAACAAAAACGAGAAAAATGTTTTCGGTGTCCACGTATGTAAGTAATTATTTTGATAAACACATACTGTACAAAAATCAGCATCTAGATACAACAAAAAGGAAGAGAACAAAAATTGTGAAACCGCTGAATACAACGTAAGATTTTTGAAAGATAATTAAAATCGCAATAAAACAAAAAACAGATAATCGTTTACACTTATCAACTTGTCTGACTAATAAAATAAATAGTCAAATTTGTACAAAAAAAGGAAAATACCAAGATTTTTCATGAGTTTGATTGTCTACGACGCGGTCCACAGCAACTCAAAAACTCAACTAAACAACGGCTATAAAGCCGCCAAATCGATTTACCTTCTTCCCATTAAACAAACATTAATTTACGAATCCTCTTTGCCTCTCTAAGCAAACGACTCTCTCTTTTTCCTGAAAATTCGATTTCCAGTTAATTTCTCAGTCACCGTGAAATTTGTCCGGGAGAATCGAATCCTTAGCTTTCTCTTCGGGTGATAGAATCCCTCTCGTTTCCGGTGTTTTCAGTCGCGTCTCCGTTGATAGCTCCTTACGCGAACCTTCACTGGAATAGCTTCGAGGCCTCGAAATTTCTGAATTTTGATCTTCCTTCTTCTGTGTGATCGGATCGTTGTCTCGGCTTTCGTTTGTAGCTCTAAAGTGATAAGATCGCTCGGGGCGCTTCAGGTTAAGCCATTCGGTTCTACTCTTAGTGTAAATTTTTTTGTTTGTTAAGGTCGTCGTGGCTGATAGCTAGGAAGCGGGACGAAAAAACAATTGTGGTGCTTAAGTTCGACCTAATTTGATTTAACATACAAAGTCGGGAAGTTGAGAAAATTGGTGTATCATGTTTATCAATCAATCAAAATTTTGCCTCTTAGTGTCACTCCTTTCGTGTACTTGTTCATAAAATCTTAGTCCGATGCCATTTTTATGTTTACTTGTGTTTGTGATCCTGAGATTTTGTTTGGTGTTATACAGGAATTGTTGGAATGGAGGGTCCACGGAAAAAGATGAGAGATATTTGACTCGCAGATTTTAATATTTGACGTCTTAAAAGAAAATAATCGAAAAAGGGAAAAAAAGAAAGTGGTTGAAGAAGATGATAACGCTGGCTTCTCATTTCAGCTCTTTAACGTCTGAGTCCTCGTCTCAGTTCGCCTCTGTGATTTCAATTAATATCATTGTTACCCTTCTCTGCCTTTGTATTGTGATTGGCCATCTTTTGGAGGAGAATCGATGGCTGAACGATTCAATCATAGCTTTATGGATTGTAAGTTCACTTCCTTCAACTGTCCATTATTTGTGTTAGACTGGTATCTGAAGATGCTAATGCAGGAGGAGGACTCACGGATTAGCTTTTAACATGTTGGATTTAATCATATCCTCCAATGTTTCATCTTTATTGACTTTCTTAGCAATTTTGGTTGCAGGGGTTTGGCACTGGTGTCGTCATTTTGTTCCTTACCCGAGGGACAAACTCACATCTGCTCGTCTTCAAAGAAGATCTTTTCTTTATATATCTTTTGCCACCCATAATTTTCAATGCAGGGTAAGTTTCCACATACAGTATCAAAGGAAATGCAGTAAAAAATTATCCGGTGTTTATCAAAGATCTTACTGAAGGACGTTATACAAATTACTTAAAATTATGCATTATTGCTGATTCCCTGAATATGCTTTCATATAGTAGCTTTGGGAAAGTATTTGTGATTGTGACTGCAGAATAGGACCAGGGTTTAATGTTTGTGGGTCAATATTAATTTCATTTATCTACCTGTAAATTTAGGTGGTCCTGCTATGTCTTTGCCGTAAATGCACAAAGGTCCAGTTTTTTTTTGTTGATACTGTTTTCACAGTTTTACTGTCGTTGCCTGTAGGTTTCAAGTTAAAAAGAAGCAATTTTTCCGCAATTTTGTGACTATTATGATTTTTGGCGCCATTGGGACTGTGATTTCTTCCTCTATAATATCACTAGGTATCTTACTTCTCACTCCTTTGGATTGAATCTGTTGAAGGCTTATATTAGATTTATAATATTTGTGTGATGTTTGAAACAGGTGCAATTCACTTCTTTAAGAAATTAGACATTGGGACCTTTGACTTGGGCGATTATCTTGGTAATGCATCAACTAGTTTTCCTCTTGTTCCTTTTGCTATGCTTTCTCGGTTTTGCTCTTGAAGACTTGATTTGTTTTGTGTTTATTTCTCAGCAATCGGCGTCATATTTGCTGCAACAGACTCTGTATGCACACTGCAGGTAATGTGTTTCTCTAAGAGTCTAAGTATCAGAAGTAGTCACAGGTCTAAAACTGAACTGAACATGAGAAACACGAAACAGGTTCTCAATCAAGATGAGACACCTTTTCTTTACAGTCTCGTATTTGGAGAGGGCATTGTAAACGATGCGACATCAGTTGTGCTCTTCAATGCAATTCAGAAGTTGGACCTCACCCACCTTAACCCTGAAGCAGCTTTTAATTTACTTGGAAGCTTCTTGTATCTGTTTATCTTGAGCACCTTGCTTGGTGCAGTAGTAAGTCCAATTTATTTTTGCTATCACTCTCTCTTCTGGCTACTTACACTCTCTTCTATTACCATCCGCAAATACAATATTGTTTTGTTTTGTTTATTCATCTTGCAGACTGGTCTCGTTAGTGCTTATTATATCAAGAAGTTTTATTTTGGAAGGTACGTAACTGACTTTGGAATGCATATGTGACTTTCTATAAGCCTGTCTGTGATGCGATCTAAAATGTGGCTCAGGCACTCGACTGATCGAGAGGTTGCCCTCATGATGCTTATGGCATATCAATCATACATGTTTGCTGAGGTTAGATTCTGTGAAAACTTGCTATTTAAGCATGGAAACATTCAGTTTATTGATGTTATTTTGTTTGGGTTGTAGCTATTCGCCTTGAGTGGTATTCTCACAGTATTTTTCTGCGGGATTGTGATGTCCCATTACACTTGGCACAACGTAACCGAGAGCTCAAGAACAACTACAAGGTAATACAATCTCCAGTTTCTCCATCATTTACTTGACCAACAAACTTTTACATCCTCAATACTTACTCTCTATGAATTTACGATGATACAGGCATTCCTTTGCTACTCTGTCGTTTCTTGCTGAGATTTTTATCTTCCTTTACGTGGGAATGGATGCATTGGACATCGAGAAGTGGAGATTCGTGAGTGACAGGTACGGTTACTCAGTAGAACAGAGAAACAATAAACTCTCTTCTCTTCTCTTTTCATGAGTGGCTTTATAATTCGTTCTCAGAATGTTTCTATTGTTTGGATTTTGAACAGCCCGGGGACATCGGTTGCAGTGAGCTCAATTCTGATGGGTCTAGTCATGTTTGGAAGAGCAGCTTTTGTGTTTCCTCTCTCCTTCTTGTCAAACTTATCCAAGAGAGCCGATAGCGAGAAAATCGATATCAAGCAGCAAGTACGTACAATCCACTCTTATCTATATCAGAATTTTTCTGTGGAATTGTTGAATGCCTGTTTTTCTTATATTCTGTGCCTTCGTCTACACAGGTTGTGATTTGGTGGGCTGGTATGATAAGAGGTGCTGTATCTATGGCTCTTGCCTACCACAAGGTAAAGTTGATAGCTTAATGAAGAATTGTAAATAGCTTCATGATGATTGGTGAGTAGCTAACAGATGTCTTAATTTCTGTAACGCAGTTTACAAACGCAGGGCACACTGGATTGCGCGGGAATGCAATCATGATTACCAGTACTATAACCGTTTGTCTTTTTAGCACCGTGGTAAGACATTTTTTCCTCCAAACGAAACAAATCAGAGCTTAAAGTTCTTTGAGAATTGAATTATTTTTGTTTCCGGGGTTTTCAGGTGTTCGGTTTGCTGACCAAACCGCTGATTAGATACCTAGCGCCACGTCAAAAAGCGACCACGAGCATGTTATCCGACGATATCACTCCCAAATCAGTTCACATTCCGCTCCTAGATGGCGAACAGCAAGATTCAATCGTCGAGCTCTCTGAGAACCAGCAGGACGTGCCACGGGCAGACAGCTTTCGTGGTTTCCTCATGCGTCCCACACGCACTGTACACCATTACTGGAGACAGTTCGATGATGCCTACATGCGTCCTGTCTTTGGTGGTCGAGGTTTCGTTCCCTTTGTCCCTGCTTCTCAGACAGAGAGCAGCTCCCAAGATCTTAGTAAACCTTGAGAAAGATTATAGTGCCTTTTTTTTGTTTTTCCAGATCTTTATTTTTGTGTAGTTTTATAAATCTGTATTAGTGCTGCTGTATTGTACTGTTTCATTTTGAGGAACTTGTGTGTGTGGGGTTTCTGTATACTATTAATTAGTCTTTGTTTGTTTGATTTGTAACGAAACTAAAACTACTACACGTTTCGTGTATGCTTTCTTTCTTTGGATCATGGGAACTTGACTTGTGTGGTACTGTCTTTTTGGTTCAATCCTGGCCAACCAAATAGAGACCGTTCTAATAAATTTGAGATGGGGTAGTTGTGAGTCTTGTGGCCAAACTATACGTATTTGTGTATGCTTTCACTACCGAGTCACTTTGTCCCACGGGTTCAAAATCGCCCGGTATGTTTGGTCAGGACCGGTCTTCGAAGTTCGAATCACTCTCACTCATTTTGTTGAGAGATGTTATCGATTTGCGCAGACAAAGAGAAGCCTGTAAGGCCCAACAAGGAGAGAGCGGAAGAAGAATGAGACCACGAGAGCGAGGCCCGAGAGCAATGCCGGCTCCTGAAGCTAACGCCGAGATTCAATCTAACATTGACGTAAGAGTTGGACACATTCTTGGTTTAGTTCTCACTTCTTACTTGATGTCTGAATAATTTTGAATTTTTGTGTTTTGTTCAAAAGAATTGACAAAACACTGAAATGAGGAAAATTACATTTAATGATTTTCTATGTAAATTTGTTATTTTTGCTATTCCCATGTGAAGAAAACTTATAGTCTCAAAGAATGGAAGCAGCCTCTGTTATCTCTGTACAAATACAATGCTTATGGGTATTAGGAGTACTTTTGTCAGTTTTCTACATTTATTTCTTTAAACCGGAGATCATTTAGATCTTATTGAATGCTGATTGGACAATGAAACCGCTAATTACAAAGCAAAAAGGAACAAAAATGAAAAAGGGTACAACAAGGCACAGGCATTAAAGTAAAGTTGTAAGTTCATGAGATCTCTGTTGAAACAGACCCATGAACTTTGTCACCTTCTATAGGTGCAGGCCCCCCATCTCAAATCAATTATTGTAACTATTTTTTTTGTTCCTTCTTATTAAATTATTATGATTGTTTCCAAATCATATAGGTGTATGATATGATATCTATTAAATATTATGTAAACAGATGAGAGAACAAAAACGAGAAATGTTTCCGGTGTCCACGTAAGTAACTAATGTAAGTAATTCTTATGATAAACACAAACTGTACATAACATAATTGTTCTAAAAAACATCAGCGTCTAGAGAACAAAAACAGTGAAACCGCTAAATACAACTTTAGATTTTTGAACGATAACCGCAATAAAACAAAAAACAGATAATCGTTTTCACTTATCAACATGTCTGCCAAGTGCTGAATCTGGAGCCTAATAAAATAAATAATCAAGTTTGTACAAAACAAGAAAATACCAAGATTTTTCTGTCATTTTTATCAGGAGATTACTTGTCTACGACGAGGTCCACAGTAACTCAAAAACGTCTAGAGTGATCTATTAGCCACCTAAATAACGGATATAAAGCCGCCAAATCGATTTACCTTCTTCCCTTAAACAAAACATTAATTTAAGAATCCTCTTTGCCTCTCCAAGCAAACGACCGTACACGTGTCTCTCTCTATCTCTTTTTCCCTGAAAATTCGATTTCCGTTTAATTTCTCAGTCGCCGTGAAATTTGTCCGGGAGAATCGAATCCTTAGCTTTCTCTTCGGGTGATAGAATCCCTCTCTTTTCCGGTGTTTTCAATCGCGTTTCCGGTGGTAGCTTCTTACGCGAACCTTCAGTGGAGCAGCTCCGGGGCCTCGAATTTCTGAATTTCGATCTTCCTTCTTCCGTGTGATCGTTGTCTCGGATTTTGTTTGTAGCTGTTGCAAAGATACAAAGTGATAAGATCGCTCGGAAGCGCTTCAGGGTAAGCGATTCGGATCCACTCATAAGTGTAAAATTTTGTTAAGGTTTTGGCTGATTGCTGGGAATGGGACGCAAAACAATAGTTGTGATTTAGTTCGACCTAATTTGATTAGCATACTCGTATAGGTCTTACGAAAAGGGGAAGATAAGAAAATTGGGTGTGTCATGTTTATCAATCATTCAAAATTTTGCCTCCTAGTGTCGCTCCTTTCATGTGCTTATTTTCAGATTTGGTTTCACTTCTAGATCTTTTATCTTTATGCGGTTTTTATGATGCCGTTTTAGGAAGTTTTATTTAATGCTGTTTATGATTCTGAGATTTTGTTTGGTGTGATACAGGAATTGTTGGTATGGAGGGTCCGGAAAGATGAGAGATATTTGATTCGCAGATATTAATCTTTGAGGTCTTAAATAGTTTGTTGTCTTGAGAATTTAGCCGAAAAAGGGAAAAAGAAAGTGGTTGAAGAAGATGACAATGCTGGCTTCTCATTTCAGCTCTTTAACGTCTAAAATGTATTCAGTGTCCACGTCTGATCACGCCTCTGTGGTTTCACTGAATCTCTTTGTTGCCCTTCTCTGTGCTTGTATTGTGATTGGTCATCTTTTGGAGGAGAATCGATGGATGAACGAATCCATCACAGCTTTATTGATTGTAAGTTCACTTGAACTGTTTACTGTCCATTGTTTGGGTTAAAATGTAGCTAAAGATGTTACTACAGGAGGACTCACGGATAAGCTTTTACATGTTGGATTTAATCATATCAGTGTTTCATCTTTAATGACTTGTTAGCAATTTGGTTGCAGGGGCTTGGCACTGGTGTCGTCATTTTGTTGCTTAGTAGAGGCAAAAACTCACATCTGTTGGTCTTCAGTGAAGATCTTTTCTTTATATATCTTTTGCCACCCATAATATTCAATGCAGGGTAAGTTTCTACATACAGTCTGATCATTTGCTTCTTGTTTTTGATGATACATGCATACTTCTGTTTTAGTTCTCCATTCGATAGACCTTTTGTTGTAGTAGTGGCATGTAAAGTGAAAATGCATAAAAAAAATCAGAGATCTTACTGAAGGACGTTATATAAATTACTTTAAAATTATGCATTATTGCTGATTCCCTGAATATGCTTTCATATATCAGCTTTGGAAGTATACTTGTGATTGTGACTGCAGAATAGGACCAGGGTATAACGTCTCTGGGTCAATATTAGTTTCATTTTTTTTGGGTGCAAAATATTAGTTTCATTTATCTACCTGTAATTTTAAGTGGTCCTGCTATGTCTTTGTCGTAGATGCAGATAACGTTCAGCTTCTTTTTTGTTGATACTGTTTTATAGATCTTTCTCTGACCCATAATTTTACTTTCGTTGTCTTTAGGTTTCAAGTTAAAAAGAAGCAATTTTTCCGCAATTTTGTGACTATTATGATTTTTGGCGCCATTGGGACTGTAATTTCTTGCACTATAATATCTCTAGGTACCGTACTTCTCCCTCCTTTGGATTGAATCTGTTGAAAGCTTATATCAGATATATAGATGTGGATCACTAATATTTTGTTGATGTTTGAAACAGGTGTTATTCAGTTCTTTAAGAAATTAGACATTGGGACCTTTGATTTGGGCGATTATCTTGGTAATGCATCAACTATTATTCCTTTTGCTCCTATTGCTTTGCCTTCTCGGTTTTGCTCTTGAAGACTTGAATTGTTTTGTGTTTATTTCTCAGCAATCGGCGCCATATTTGCTGCAACGGACTCTGTATGCACACTGCAGGTAATGTGTTTCTCTAAGTAGCAGAAGTACTTACAGGCCCAGAATTGAACTGTTCATAGCAAACACTCTTGTTCCTTTGGTGAAACAGGTTCTCAATCAAGATGAGACACCTTTGCTTTACAGTCTCGTATTTGGAGAGGGCGTTGTAAATGATGCCACATCAGTTGTGCTCTTCAATGCAATTCAGAGCTTTGACCTCACCCACCTTAACCATGAAGCGGGTTTTCTTTTTCTTGGAAGCTTCTTGTATCTGTTTATCTTGAGCACCTTGCTTGGTGTAGCAGTAAGTCCAATTTATTTTCTCTATCACTCTCTCTTCTGGCTACTGCTTACACTCTCTTCTGCTAATACAATTTTATTGTTTTGTTGATTCATCTTGCAGACTGGTCTGATTAGTGCTTATGTCATCAAGAAGCTTTATTTTGGAAGGTACGTAATTGACTTTTGAATTCATATGTGGCTTTCTATTTTCCTCTCTGTGATGCGATCTAAACTGGCTCAGGCACTCGACTGATCGAGAGGTTGCCCTCATGATGCTTATGGCATATCTTTCATACATGCTTGCTGAGGTTAGATTCTTTGAAAACTTTCTCTTAAGTATTTACTATTTAAGCATGGAAACATTCAGTTTCTTCTGAAGAATCCGTTTATTGATGTTATTTTGTTTGGGTTGTAGCTATTCGCCTTGAGTGGTATTCTCACAGTATTTTTCTGCGGGATTGTGATGTCCCATTACACCTGGCACAACGTAACGGAGAGCTCAAGGATAACTACAAAGTAATACAATCTCCAGTGTCTCCATCATTTGCTTGACAACAAACGTTTTCATCCTCAATGCTTACTCTCTATGAATTTACGATGATACAGGCATACCTTTGCTACTTTGTCGTTTCTAGCCGAGACTTTTATTTTCCTTTACGTGGGAATGGATGCATTGGACATCGAGAAGTGGAGATTCGTGAGTGACAGGTACGATTACTCAGTAGAACAGAGAACAATAAACTCTCTTCTTTTCTCTTTTCATGTTTCTTTGTTCGTTGGCTGTATACTTGTTATCTGAATGTTTGGGTAATGAACAGCCCGGGGACATCGGTTGCAGTGAGCTCAATTCTGATGGGTCTAGTCATGGTTGGAAGAGCAGCTTTTGTGTTTCCTCTTTCCTTCTTATCAAATTTATCCAAGAAAACCCAGAGCGAGAAAATCGATATCAAGCAGCAAGTACGTACAATCCACTCTTGTCTATATCATATTCAATTTTTCTGTGGAATTGTTGAATGCTTGTTTATCATAACATATACTCTTTGGCTTCGTCTACAGTTTGTGATTTGGTGGGCTGGAATGATGAGAGGTGCTGTATCTATGGCTCTTGCCTACAACAAGGTAATGGAGAATTGTAAACAGCTTCATGATGATTGGTGAATATCTAACAGATCTCTTAACTTGTTAATTTCGGTAACGCAGTTTACAAGATCAGGGCACACTGAATTGCGCGGGAATGCAATCATGATTACCAGTACTATAACCGTTTGTCTTTTTAGCACCGTCGTAAGACATTTTTCCTTCTCAGCATTTCATCCAGATAAACCGAATATGCTTAAACGTATTTGCATTTTCCATTTCCGAAAAAACCTAAACCAACTCAAAACCAGAGCTTAAAGCTCTTTGAGAATTGAATTATTTTTGTTTCGGGGGTTTTCAGGTGTTCGGTATGCTGACGAAACCGCTGATAAGACACCTAATGCCACATCAAAAAGCGACCACGAGCATGTTATCCGACGATAACACTCCGAAATCAATCCACATTCCGCTCCTAGATGGCGAACAGCAAGATTCATTCGTCGAGCTCTCTGGTAACCACCACGACGTGCCACGGCCAGACAGCATTCGTGGTTTCCTCATGCGTCCCACGCGCACCGTACACCATTACTGGAGACAGTTCGATGATGCCTTCATGCGTCCTGTCTTTGGTGGTCGAGGTTTCGTTCCCTTTGTCCCTGGTTCTCCGACAGAGAGAAGCTCCCACGATCTTAGTAAACCTTGAGAAAGATTGTAGAAACTTATCAGAAAACAAAATATCACTTCTTCTTCTTTCTCTCCGGTGATGTAAAGGCTTTTTTTTGTTGTTCTTTCAAATCTTTATTTTGTGTAGTTTTATAAATCTCTATTAGTACTGTTTTATTATTCGGTGGATGTCTTTCATTTTGAGGACGTGTCACGTGTGTGTGGGTTTTTGTATAGTAATGAGTCTTTGTTTGTTTGGTTGTAACGAAACTACTACACGTTTTGTGTATGCTTTCTAACTTTGAGTCATGGGTTTGTTGATGTTGGTTAGTATTACGAACTTGTCTCTTTCTACTAAGATGTGATTTGTTAGGTGTGGTACTGTCTGTTTGGTTCAATCTTGGCCAACCAAATAGAGACCGGTCTAATAAATTTGAGATGGGGTAGTTGCGACAAAACTATACGTATTTATGTGTGCTTTCACTACTGAGTCACTCTGGCCCACGGGTTTAAAATCGCCTATGTTTGGCTAGGACTAGGACCGGTCTTCGATTAATGACTGGTATTAAAATGCGCAATCAGTCTTAAGTCATTTTGTGTTTGATAAATTAATCGAACAGAGTTGGATTAGATAACCGATTAGTGACTGGTATTAAAATGTGTAATCAGTCTTAACTCAAAAGGAATCATGTAATTCATTGGTGTATTTAATCCGATTAATTTGGCGCGTGATAATATAATAGAGTCGCACGTGCAGGAATGCCGATGGGCTGAATATTTGAATAGTAGGGGAAGAGGCCCATGTTGTGAGAGTGACGACGTCGTTCGGAGTGTACGAAGCTTATAAATGGAAAGAGCTACCTTAGGACATCACGCTCTTTGTACACTCCGCCATCTCTCCATCTCTCTCGAGCAGATCTCTCGTGAATAGCGACAATGGCGACCACTTTCAGCGCGTTGGTCTCCATGCAAGCTACTTCTCTGGTAAATCTTTCAACAATTGGAACTTTTGTTTCCGAGATCGCTTTGATCCCTAAGATTTTAGATCATTTGCCTCCGATTCTGATTTTTTGCTGTTTGTTACCGCGTAAAACTTCTTAACGCATGTTAATTACGTGAAATTAGAAGAATGAATCGATGGTTTTACATTTTCTCCTGAGTTCGTGAGAATAGAAGAATGAAGAATGAATTCATTTCAAACTTCCTTCTTTTTCGTTTGTGATCAGTACAATTGAATTTATATTTACAGAAACAAATTTGTGTCATTTAAGGCTGTGATTATTATACGGTTAAAAAGCTATGAAACGTTACAGAACCAAAGTCATGAGTAATGATTTGAATGAAAATGTTTGTTATTGGTGAACAACAGGCAACAACAAGGATCAGTTTCCAAAAGCCGGTTTTGGTTCCCAGCCATGGAAAGACTAATCTCTCTTTTAGCCTAGGCCGTTCAATCCCCACTCGCCTCTCAGTTTCTTGCGCGGTAATTAATGTTTCTTGTTGATCACGTTTATTAATTAATATTATAATGTTTGCCTTCTAAATGACAAGACTTGTTTATTAATTTGGGTGTATAGGCCAAACCAGAGACAGTACAGAAAGTGTCAATGATAGTGAAGAAGCAACTATCACTTAAAGATGATCAAAAAGTCGTTGCGGAAACCAAGTTTACCGATCTTGGAGCAGATTCTCTTGACACGGTACTCATTTAATCCTTATTTCTCTTATTATGTAATTTGGAACTAAAAAGTAGTAATTAACAGGAGTTGTATGTTTTGTGCAGGTTGAGATAGTGATGGGTCTAGAGGAAGAGTTCGGTATCCAAATGGCGGAAGAGAGAGCACAGAAGATCGCAACGGTGGAGCAAGCTGCTGAGCTCATTGAAGAGCTCATGAAAGAGACCAAGTGATTTAGTATCTTTTTATAATTTACTCAGGAAGAACAAAAAAACAGCAGAGCTATGAGTTTGTTTTAGTAATTAAGTTTCACATTTCTGTCCTTTTCTTTAATGTGTCGAGTCTGTCTTTGTCTTACCTGAATCCACGAACTTCTGTTTTGGTCCCGAAATTTTAAAATAATAAATACCATTCACAAGAGATGCCTATTTTTTTCTTGTTAAGATCGAAATTCCAAAATGCGAATTTGGCAAATGCATACAAGAGTTTTGTAGTCTCCATAGTCGTTGGTATTAAGTATTAACACATAGTGTCAAGAGTAGGCCTAAAAGAAGTTACAATAGCTTGATTCTTGGTGAATGTGAACTTTAACCCACAACATATGCTATTCTTTTTCAACCAAGTTTCTTTGTTAATAATCTTCAAACAAAATTGTATAGTGTCATAAATAATTCTTCTAGAAAAATTGAGTTAGACTTTCGGTTTAGATAAACACAAAAATAAATATAGAATCAATCCATATCTCTTTCGGTATCAATTAAGAAGAATATCTAGTGGGTATCTCTTCCTTGCGCATCAATCTTTATCATTTGGCGAGCAAATCTCCATGGCCTCTTTCATTATTCATTCATTCATATTATCTCCATAAATTCTGTTATTTTTCTCACTTATTCTCTAAACATAAGTGTAAGTAAAACACACCACTTGTGGTCAGTCACACTCACTATCGGTGATGTAAAGGCATTCTCTGGTTCTTTTTTTGATAGTTTTATAAATATCTATTATTATGAGTATTGTTTATTATTCAGTGGATGAAGAGGCTTCTTTCATTTTGAGGAACGTGTGTGTGGGGTTTATGTATACTAATTAGTCTTTGTTTGTTTGGTTGTATTGAAACTACACGTTTTGTGTATGCTTTCTTACTTTTGAGTCATGGGTTTGTTGTTGTCGGTTAGGATTTACGAATTTGACTTTGTCTTTTTCTACTAAAAGATCTGATTTTTTAGGTGTGGTACTGTTTGGTTCAATCTTGGCCAACCGAAAAGAGACCTTTCTAATAAATTTGAGATGGGTAGTTGTGACAAAACCACGGGTTTGAAATCGTCCGGTATGTTTTTCTCGTTAGGACCGGTCTTCGATTAAAATGATTGGCAATGAAATTTAAGATGCGTTATGTGTAATCAGTTAATCACTCTCACTCATTTTGTGTTTGATAATTTAATCGAACTGAGTTGGATTACCGCAAAAGTAATCACGTAAACGTAATTCATTCATTAGTGTGTGTATATAATCCGATCAATTTGGCACGTGATAATAATAGAGTCGCACGTGCAGGAATGCGGATGGGCTGAAAATCTGAATAATTGCATAGTATTGGAAAAGGCCCAACGAGGCCCATATCGTGAGAGTGACGACGTCGTTTGGACTGTAGTAAGCTTATTAATGCAAAGATCTACCTTAGGTCATCACGCTCTTTGTACACTCCGCCATTTCTCCTTCTCTCTCGAGCAGATCTCTTGTGAATACCGACAATGGCGACCACTTTCAGGGCGTTGGTCTCCATGCAAGCTACTTCTCTGGTAAATCTTTCAACAACTGGAACTTTTTCTTTCCAGATCGCTTTGATCCCTACGGTTTTAGATCATTTGCCTCCGATTTTAGATCATCTGCTGTTTGTTAAACTTTTGACGCATGTGGAAAAATAGAAGAACGAATCGATAGTTTTATTTATTGTCTCTAATCGATAGAATGAATCGATAGTTTGAAATTTCCTTCTTTTTCGTTTGTGATCAGTACAATTGGATTTATATGTACAGAAACAAACTTGTGTCATTTAAGTCTATGATTATTATAAGCTTAAAAAGCTATGAAAACTTTGCAGAACCAAAGTCATGAGTAGTGATTTGAATGAAAATGTTTGTTATTGATGAACAACAGGCAACAACAAAGATCAGTTTCCAAAAGCCGGCTTTGGTTTCCAGCCATGGAAAGACCAATCTCTCCTTCAGCCTAGGCCGTTCAATCCCCACTCGCCTCTCAGTTTCTTGCGCGGTAATGTTTCTTGTTGATCGCAGCGCATTTGTTCGGTGTTTATTAATATGAAACTATGCGTTCTAAATGACAAGACTTGTTTGTTGATTTGGGTATATAGGCCAAACCAGCGACAGTAGAGAAAGTGTCAGTGATAGTGAAGAAGCAACTATCACTTACTGACGATAAAAAAGTCGTTGCAGAAACCAAATTTTCCGATCTTGGAGCAGATTCTCTTGACACAGTACTCCTTAATCCTTATTTATCTTCTGTAATTAACACAACTTGAAGTGTTTTAATACTGAATACCCTTGTGTGTTTGTGCAGGTTGAGATAGTGATGGCTCTAGAGGAAGCGTTCGATATCACAATGGCGGAAGAGAAAGCACAGAAGATCTCAACGGTGGAGGAAGCTGCCGAACTCATTGAAGAGCTCATGGAAGAGAAGAAGTGATTTAGTATCTCTTTTATAATTTACTCAGCATGAAAAAAAAAAAAACAGCAACGCTTTGTGTTTGTGTTCTCAATTATGTTTCACATTTCTGTCCTTTTCTTTAATGTGTCAAGCGAGTATGTCTTTGTCCCAATGGTGTAGTATCTGAATTCATGACTTCTGTTTGGCTCCAGAAATTTTAAAATACATATCATTCACAAGAAGTGTTTCTTTTTTCATTTTTTAAGATCCAAATGCCAAAATGCGAATCAGGCAAATGCATACAAGACGCAAAAGTATGTACATGGAGTCTCCATAGTCTTTGGTGTAAGTATTAGTACATAGTGTCAAGAGTAGACCTAAAAAGAAGTTACAATAGCTTGATAATCCTATTCACCTTTGTATCTACAGACAGAGAAAGACCTTCATTATTCCCAATCGGCGTCGAAGAATCCAGCATCTTTCATCTCGGAATAGTACACATTCTCCAAGTTCAGATCTTCCTCCTGCACCAAACCCAAGTGAATTTCAGCACTAAACCATAAGATAATCATCTAACTAATCAAACGCTTAGGTGAGGGATTTACCTGGAAAAAGTCAGCAAGAAAAGTAACATACAGAAGAGGAAGATAGAAGGCGTGGTAACAAACACTCGTGATTCCATACAACCTGCGGTAAATTTTACAACTTGCATCAAGAAACAAGCGAAATCTGGCCAAAACAGAGTCACTCTTAGGCTTTTAAGATAAGGGTTTACCATAATCCAAAATGAGCACCGTTTGCTGCAAGAGCACATGCGAATAAGGAGAGTCCGTTTAAGGCGAGCATGACGGTTATGTACTTGTAGAAAGCAGGTCTTGCTGTTAAAACGAAAACGAAAAAATGGGATGACTAACAGAAGCCAGTGAAGAAATCATAAGGAGGACGAGAGTGGTCTGTCTGTCGTTTTTACCTGGTAATCTTTCTCTCCACTTAGAGTTATACATGAAGAATATCATCCCATAAATGCCAGCGAGCAACACCTTGTGGATGACCCATAAGCCCCATTTGAACTTTTGTATATGTTCATTGTTGTCGATAAACAACTGTACCCCAAATCCAAAGAGATAAACTGCCTGAAACGAGAATAAGGATTAAAGTGAAAGGCAAAAAGAGTCTCCAGACAGTTCATGATTGCTTATATCTACTCTAGTAGAGACATGATCTGAAAGTTTTGCAGAACTAAGATCAGGCATACATATACCTCAATGAAGTCTATCTATTCATCTTTCAGAAATTATATGAGTGGATATGTAACAGTTATGAACACGATGATACCTTGAGAAGCAAATCAAGACCTATAACAAGCCCTGAGATGAGGAATGTCCGTGTTAATGCTTCAGCGCCACTTGCATAGTTTCCTTGGAAAAGAAAAGCTACCAAGCTAACTTCCAGAAACAACATTCCAGATGTTGTGAACAAAGTCAACAAATTCCAAATCACTTCTTTCCCAGGAGTGCATTCCCATGCCTAAACACAAGCAAAGTAATTTAGGATCCTCATTGAACAAAGCCTAAATTTTGAATAAGTAAAGAACACGACTGAGCCAGATAAAACATTTGATCCTCTATGCAGAACCAATATATATCAACAATCATAGCTTACAACAAAATTCGGAAGCTTTATTTCTAGTCAACAGTGTAGAAGAACAACCACGTTAAAGGATTAAAATGCCCCTAAGAAGCTTGTTTCTTCAATGAAAGTTGTGATATTTTCTTAGCAGGGAACATAACTCTAGAGCATAGTATGATATAAACTTGGGGAAATGAATCGGAGAAGATAACAAACCTGAAGGCAACACCAAGCAAGATTGAGCAAGCTAACAAGCCAAAGACAACCGTAATAAGCGATCATTATGTAAGATCTCCGATTCGACAGCTTCGACAAGCTCTTCTTCGCCTCATACGCTAAGTAAGCGACGAATAGAATTGCGGCTACAACCAGCACCGTGTTGTGCNTTCCTTTACGTGGGAATGGATGCATTGGACATCGAGAAGTGGAGATTCGTGAGTGACAGGTACGATTACTCAGTAGAACAGAGAACAATAAACTCTCTTCTTTTCTCTTTTCATGTTTCTTTGTTCGTTGGCTGTATACTTGTTATCTGAATGTTTGGGTAATGAACAGCCCGGGGACATCGGTTGCAGTGAGCTCAATTCTGATGGGTCTAGTCATGGTTGGAAGAGCAGCTTTTGTGTTTCCTCTTTCCTTCTTATCAAATTTATCCAAGAAAACCCAGAGCGAGAAAATCGATATCAAGCAGCAAGTACGTACAATCCACTCTTGTCTATATCATATTCAATTTTTCTGTGGAATTGTTGAATGCTTGTTTATCATAACATATACTCTTTGGCTTCGTCTACAGTTTGTGATTTGGTGGGCTGGAATGATGAGAGGTGCTGTATCTATGGCTCTTGCCTACAACAAGGTAATGGAGAATTGTAAACAGCTTCATGATGATTGGTGAATATCTAACAGATCTCTTAACTTGTTAATTTCGGTAACGCAGTTTACAAGATCAGGGCACACTGAATTGCGCGGGAATGCAATCATGATTACCAGTACTATAACCGTTTGTCTTTTTAGCACCGTCGTAAGACATTTTTCCTTCTCAGCATTTCATCCAGATAAACCGAATATGCTTAAACGTATTTGCATTTTCCATTTCCGAAAAAACCTAAACCAACTCAAAACCAGAGCTTAAAGCTCTTTGAGAATTGAATTATTTTTGTTTCGGGGGTTTTCAGGTGTTCGGTATGCTGACGAAACCGCTGATAAGACACCTAATGCCACATCAAAAAGCGACCACGAGCATGTTATCCGACGATAACACTCCGAAATCAATCCACATTCCGCTCCTAGATGGCGAACAGCAAGATTCATTCGTCGAGCTCTCTGGTAACCACCACGACGTGCCACGGCCAGACAGCATTCGTGGTTTCCTCATGCGTCCCACGCGCACCGTACACCATTACTGGAGACAGTTCGATGATGCCTTCATGCGTCCTGTCTTTGGTGGTCGAGGTTTCGTTCCCTTTGTCCCTGGTTCTCCGACAGAGAGAAGCTCCCACGATCTTAGTAAACCTTGAGAAAGATTGTAGAAACTTATCAGAAAACAAAATATCACTTCTTCTTCTTTCTCTCCGGTGATGTAAAGGCTTTTTTTTGTTGTTCTTTCAAATCTTTATTTTGTGTAGTTTTATAAATCTCTATTAGTACTGTTTTATTATTCGGTGGATGTCTTTCATTTTGAGGACGTGTCACGTGTGTGTGGGTTTTTGTATAGTAATGAGTCTTTGTTTGTTTGGTTGTAACGAAACTACTACACGTTTTGTGTATGCTTTCTAACTTTGAGTCATGGGTTTGTTGATGTTGGTTAGTATTACGAACTTGTCTCTTTCTACTAAGATGTGATTTGTTAGGTGTGGTACTGTCTGTTTGGTTCAATCTTGGCCAACCAAATAGAGACCGGTCTAATAAATTTGAGATGGGGTAGTTGCGACAAAACTATACGTATTTATGTGTGCTTTCACTACTGAGTCACTCTGGCCCACGGGTTTAAAATCGCCTATGTTTGGCTAGGACTAGGACCGGTCTTCGATTAATGACTGGTATTAAAATGCGCAATCAGTCTTAAGTCATTTTGTGTTTGATAAATTAATCGAACAGAGTTGGATTAGATAACCGATTAGTGACTGGTATTAAAATGTGTAATCAGTCTTAACTCAAAAGGAATCATGTAATTCATTGGTGTATTTAATCCGATTAATTTGGCGCGTGATAATATAATAGAGTCGCACGTGCAGGAATGCCGATGGGCTGAATATTTGAATAGTAGGGGAAGAGGCCCATGTTGTGAGAGTGACGACGTCGTTCGGAGTGTACGAAGCTTATAAATGGAAAGAGCTACCTTAGGACATCACGCTCTTTGTACACTCCGCCATCTCTCCATCTCTCTCGAGCAGATCTCTCGTGAATAGCGACAATGGCGACCACTTTCAGCGCGTTGGTCTCCATGCAAGCTACTTCTCTGGTAAATCTTTCAACAATTGGAACTTTTGTTTCCGAGATCGCTTTGATCCCTAAGATTTTAGATCATTTGCCTCCGATTCTGATTTTTTGCTGTTTGTTACCGCGTAAAACTTCTTAACGCATGTTAATTACGTGAAATTAGAAGAATGAATCGATGGTTTTACATTTTCTCCTGAGTTCGTGAGAATAGAAGAATGAAGAATGAATTCATTTCAAACTTCCTTCTTTTTCGTTTGTGATCAGTACAATTGAATTTATATTTACAGAAACAAATTTGTGTCATTTAAGGCTGTGATTATTATACGGTTAAAAAGCTATGAAACGTTACAGAACCAAAGTCATGAGTAATGATTTGAATGAAAATGTTTGTTATTGGTGAACAACAGGCAACAACAAGGATCAGTTTCCAAAAGCCGGTTTTGGTTCCCAGCCATGGAAAGACTAATCTCTCTTTTAGCCTAGGCCGTTCAATCCCCACTCGCCTCTCAGTTTCTTGCGCGGTAATTAATGTTTCTTGTTGATCACGTTTATTAATTAATATTATAATGTTTGCCTTCTAAATGACAAGACTTGTTTATTAATTTGGGTGTATAGGCCAAACCAGAGACAGTACAGAAAGTGTCAATGATAGTGAAGAAGCAACTATCACTTAAAGATGATCAAAAAGTCGTTGCGGAAACCAAGTTTACCGATCTTGGAGCAGATTCTCTTGACACGGTACTCATTTAATCCTTATTTCTCTTATTATGTAATTTGGAACTAAAAAGTAGTAATTAACAGGAGTTGTATGTTTTGTGCAGGTTGAGATAGTGATGGGTCTAGAGGAAGAGTTCGGTATCCAAATGGCGGAAGAGAGAGCACAGAAGATCGCAACGGTGGAGCAAGCTGCTGAGCTCATTGAAGAGCTCATGAAAGAGACCAAGTGATTTAGTATCTTTTTATAATTTACTCAGGAAGAACAAAAAAACAGCAGAGCTATGAGTTTGTTTTAGTAATTAAGTTTCACATTTCTGTCCTTTTCTTTAATGTGTCGAGTCTGTCTTTGTCTTACCTGAATCCACGAACTTCTGTTTTGGTCCCGAAATTTTAAAATAATAAATACCATTCACAAGAGATGCCTATTTTTTTCTTGTTAAGATCGAAATTCCAAAATGCGAATTTGGCAAATGCATACAAGAGTTTTGTAGTCTCCATAGTCGTTGGTATTAAGTATTAACACATAGTGTCAAGAGTAGGCCTAAAAGAAGTTACAATAGCTTGATTCTTGGTGAATGTGAACTTTAACCCACAACATATGCTATTCTTTTTCAACCAAGTTTCTTTGTTAATAATCTTCAAACAAAATTGTATAGTGTCATAAATAATTCTTCTAGAAAAATTGAGTTAGACTTTCGGTTTAGATAAACACAAAAATAAATATAGAATCAATCCATATCTCTTTCGGTATCAATTAAGAAGAATATCTAGTGGGTATCTCTTCCTTGCGCATCAATCTTTATCATTTGGCGAGCAAATCTCCATGGCCTCTTTCATTATTCATTCATTCATATTATCTCCATAAATTCTGTTATTTTTCTCACTTATTCTCTAAACATAAGTGTAAGTAAAACACACCACTTGTGGTCAGTCACACTCACTATCGGTGATGTAAAGGCATTCTCTGGTTCTTTTTTTGATAGTTTTATAAATATCTATTATTATGAGTATTGTTTATTATTCAGTGGATGAAGAGGCTTCTTTCATTTTGAGGAACGTGTGTGTGGGGTTTATGTATACTAATTAGTCTTTGTTTGTTTGGTTGTATTGAAACTACACGTTTTGTGTATGCTTTCTTACTTTTGAGTCATGGGTTTGTTGTTGTCGGTTAGGATTTACGAATTTGACTTTGTCTTTTTCTACTAAAAGATCTGATTTTTTAGGTGTGGTACTGTTTGGTTCAATCTTGGCCAACCGAAAAGAGACCTTTCTAATAAATTTGAGATGGGTAGTTGTGACAAAACCACGGGTTTGAAATCGTCCGGTATGTTTTTCTCGTTAGGACCGGTCTTCGATTAAAATGATTGGCAATGAAATTTAAGATGCGTTATGTGTAATCAGTTAATCACTCTCACTCATTTTGTGTTTGATAATTTAATCGAACTGAGTTGGATTACCGCAAAAGTAATCACGTAAACGTAATTCATTCATTAGTGTGTGTATATAATCCGATCAATTTGGCACGTGATAATAATAGAGTCGCACGTGCAGGAATGCGGATGGGCTGAAAATCTGAATAATTGCATAGTATTGGAAAAGGCCCAACGAGGCCCATATCGTGAGAGTGACGACGTCGTTTGGACTGTAGTAAGCTTATTAATGCAAAGATCTACCTTAGGTCATCACGCTCTTTGTACACTCCGCCATTTCTCCTTCTCTCTCGAGCAGATCTCTTGTGAATACCGACAATGGCGACCACTTTCAGGGCGTTGGTCTCCATGCAAGCTACTTCTCTGGTAAATCTTTCAACAACTGGAACTTTTTCTTTCCAGATCGCTTTGATCCCTACGGTTTTAGATCATTTGCCTCCGATTTTAGATCATCTGCTGTTTGTTAAACTTTTGACGCATGTGGAAAAATAGAAGAACGAATCGATAGTTTTATTTATTGTCTCTAATCGATAGAATGAATCGATAGTTTGAAATTTCCTTCTTTTTCGTTTGTGATCAGTACAATTGGATTTATATGTACAGAAACAAACTTGTGTCATTTAAGTCTATGATTATTATAAGCTTAAAAAGCTATGAAAACTTTGCAGAACCAAAGTCATGAGTAGTGATTTGAATGAAAATGTTTGTTATTGATGAACAACAGGCAACAACAAAGATCAGTTTCCAAAAGCCGGCTTTGGTTTCCAGCCATGGAAAGACCAATCTCTCCTTCAGCCTAGGCCGTTCAATCCCCACTCGCCTCTCAGTTTCTTGCGCGGTAATGTTTCTTGTTGATCGCAGCGCATTTGTTCGGTGTTTATTAATATGAAACTATGCGTTCTAAATGACAAGACTTGTTTGTTGATTTGGGTATATAGGCCAAACCAGCGACAGTAGAGAAAGTGTCAGTGATAGTGAAGAAGCAACTATCACTTACTGACGATAAAAAAGTCGTTGCAGAAACCAAATTTTCCGATCTTGGAGCAGATTCTCTTGACACAGTACTCCTTAATCCTTATTTATCTTCTGTAATTAACACAACTTGAAGTGTTTTAATACTGAATACCCTTGTGTGTTTGTGCAGGTTGAGATAGTGATGGCTCTAGAGGAAGCGTTCGATATCACAATGGCGGAAGAGAAAGCACAGAAGATCTCAACGGTGGAGGAAGCTGCCGAACTCATTGAAGAGCTCATGGAAGAGAAGAAGTGATTTAGTATCTCTTTTATAATTTACTCAGCATGAAAAAAAAAAAAACAGCAACGCTTTGTGTTTGTGTTCTCAATTATGTTTCACATTTCTGTCCTTTTCTTTAATGTGTCAAGCGAGTATGTCTTTGTCCCAATGGTGTAGTATCTGAATTCATGACTTCTGTTTGGCTCCAGAAATTTTAAAATACATATCATTCACAAGAAGTGTTTCTTTTTTCATTTTTTAAGATCCAAATGCCAAAATGCGAATCAGGCAAATGCATACAAGACGCAAAAGTATGTACATGGAGTCTCCATAGTCTTTGGTGTAAGTATTAGTACATAGTGTCAAGAGTAGACCTAAAAAGAAGTTACAATAGCTTGATAATCCTATTCACCTTTGTATCTACAGACAGAGAAAGACCTTCATTATTCCCAATCGGCGTCGAAGAATCCAGCATCTTTCATCTCGGAATAGTACACATTCTCCAAGTTCAGATCTTCCTCCTGCACCAAACCCAAGTGAATTTCAGCACTAAACCATAAGATAATCATCTAACTAATCAAACGCTTAGGTGAGGGATTTACCTGGAAAAAGTCAGCAAGAAAAGTAACATACAGAAGAGGAAGATAGAAGGCGTGGTAACAAACACTCGTGATTCCATACAACCTGCGGTAAATTTTACAACTTGCATCAAGAAACAAGCGAAATCTGGCCAAAACAGAGTCACTCTTAGGCTTTTAAGATAAGGGTTTACCATAATCCAAAATGAGCACCGTTTGCTGCAAGAGCACATGCGAATAAGGAGAGTCCGTTTAAGGCGAGCATGACGGTTATGTACTTGTAGAAAGCAGGTCTTGCTGTTAAAACGAAAACGAAAAAATGGGATGACTAACAGAAGCCAGTGAAGAAATCATAAGGAGGACGAGAGTGGTCTGTCTGTCGTTTTTACCTGGTAATCTTTCTCTCCACTTAGAGTTATACATGAAGAATATCATCCCATAAATGCCAGCGAGCAACACCTTGTGGATGACCCATAAGCCCCATTTGAACTTTTGTATATGTTCATTGTTGTCGATAAACAACTGTACCCCAAATCCAAAGAGATAAACTGCCTGAAACGAGAATAAGGATTAAAGTGAAAGGCAAAAAGAGTCTCCAGACAGTTCATGATTGCTTATATCTACTCTAGTAGAGACATGATCTGAAAGTTTTGCAGAACTAAGATCAGGCATACATATACCTCAATGAAGTCTATCTATTCATCTTTCAGAAATTATATGAGTGGATATGTAACAGTTATGAACACGATGATACCTTGAGAAGCAAATCAAGACCTATAACAAGCCCTGAGATGAGGAATGTCCGTGTTAATGCTTCAGCGCCACTTGCATAGTTTCCTTGGAAAAGAAAAGCTACCAAGCTAACTTCCAGAAACAACATTCCAGATGTTGTGAACAAAGTCAACAAATTCCAAATCACTTCTTTCCCAGGAGTGCATTCCCATGCCTAAACACAAGCAAAGTAATTTAGGATCCTCATTGAACAAAGCCTAAATTTTGAATAAGTAAAGAACACGACTGAGCCAGATAAAACATTTGATCCTCTATGCAGAACCAATATATATCAACAATCATAGCTTACAACAAAATTCGGAAGCTTTATTTCTAGTCAACAGTGTAGAAGAACAACCACGTTAAAGGATTAAAATGCCCCTAAGAAGCTTGTTTCTTCAATGAAAGTTGTGATATTTTCTTAGCAGGGAACATAACTCTAGAGCATAGTATGATATAAACTTGGGGAAATGAATCGGAGAAGATAACAAACCTGAAGGCAACACCAAGCAAGATTGAGCAAGCTAACAAGCCAAAGACAACCGTAATAAGCGATCATTATGTAAGATCTCCGATTCGACAGCTTCGACAAGCTCTTCTTCGCCTCATACGCTAAGTAAGCGACGAATAGAATTGCGGCTACAACCAGCACCGTGTTGTGCAGAAACCCATGGCACTTCCCGACCCATCCGCCGATAAACCCCCCGGTGGCCGTCGAATTAGGGCTTAGCCGTGAAATTATGAAAGGCGACTCCGCAATCTCGCCGAGAACTCGCATTTCCCTCGAATTGAAACGAATCAGAAACCAGGTAGAGCTATCGCAAAGAGTAGAAATCAATTCCTAATCCCAGAAAAAGGACCTCAATTCCAGATTTTTGATGATTGTTGTGATATTTAGAATGCGTATGATGATGATTGATGATCGTATATCTCGCTCTCTAACGACCAAATCCATACATTAGTAATTACACAAAAGTTAAAGGGTACTATCGCTAATATAATACAATACTGGGAGGGAAAGTATAAATTAACAAATAAAAGTACTTAATCGATAAATACAGTAAACTACTGGGGGTGAAAGTATAAATAAGTAAAAATGAAGAAACCTCTCTCAATCCGACCGTTAAAATCCCTCTCGCCATTTCTGGCTAAACGACCGGATCGTTTTGAGCGAAATATTCGCGCCCATAATTGACGATTTTTTTTTTCTCTTCGATTTCTCGATCGATTTTTTCCTGGAGATTTCCTCTGGATCTAATTTCTAAGAATCAATCCTGCCCAGATTTTGATTTTCGAATTCTCTGGATTTCACTCGCTGTGATTTCCAAAAATTAATTTCGAGATGGGTTTTTAAGGAACAGAGATCTCTGCTATAATTGGTAAGTTTTTCGATCACGCGCCGTTGATGTGATTGTAGTTATAATCAAATCCTCGTGTTTTTTTTTTTTTTTTTTTGGCAGTTGAAGGAAATGAGAAACACGAGGCCTGTTCATGTGAGGAATACAAGTTCGGATCCATCATCGCCGATGATGACGTCTCCACTGATGAATCGGCATGTACGGTCAGGATCGAATTCTGGGGCATCTTCGAATGCCAAGAAGGCTCAGACGAAAGCAGCCGCTCAGAGACTCGCGGCTGTCATGTCAAACCAAACAGGAGACGAGGAAGACAGTGATGAAGACCTTTCCATTGACTACAGCGCTCCACGAACAGGGAGCATTGGTCTCGCTGCCGGAAGATCTCATCCTTCTCGCTCTCCACTGGTAATACAAACTAACAAAAACACTCTATTTTTTTTCCACTGAAACTCAAAGGTTGATATTGAGATTTCTTGAATATGACAGATTAAGAACCCTATTGCAAGGCGTCCACATATGGCAACTCCATCGTTAGCTGATGAGGACAATGAAGATGATGACTTTTCAGTGGATATATCGAGTAGCAGCAGACCAAGTATTGGACTTGCTGGTGGAAGAGCAATAAGACCTCAGTCTCCTGTGATGGTGAGCTTTCTTTCATTTAGCTTGGTGAGCTTCAACGTAACTCTCATATACTAAATTTCCTTTTTGGTGCGTGCAGACTAAAATTGCACCTCCGAGACGTACACAACCAGCAGCCAGTGAAGAAAGTAAGAATGAAGACGACGACGATGTTGTTTCGGTAGATTATACAATTGGCAGACCAAGTATTGGTCTTGGAAGTAGTAGAGCAATGCGGCCACAGTCTTCTATGGTATATTTGGAACTTGTTATTTTCATGTCTTGGTCTTGTATTTAAACGTTTAGATAAACATGTTTAAATTTGGAAAGCGCAGAACAAAACACAGCCACAAGTGCGTCCGGTGATGGCAGTTAACATTGCAGCTGATGAGGAAAACGAAGATGATGAAAGTACAAATGCTTATACAAGCGGTATTCCAAGTGTTGGACTTGCTGGTGGAAGATCAACACGTTCACGCTCTCCTCTGGTAAACTTAACCTTGTTTGTTCTTTCTAGGTTTTTGCTTCCTTAAGCTTAACCTTTCATTTTGTGTGCTAAGCTACAAACCAAAACCCCTCCATTGAGACATCCACAAGCAATATCTCAGCCACCAGACAATGATGGTGATAATGATGAGCCGTATACTAGTGTCATGCCCAGCATTGGACTTGCTGGTGGACGCTCAATGAGACCTCGCACTCCTTTGGTAACTATATCTACTCTGCTTTTCCTTTGTTCTCACAATGGAACTTGTTTTGTTGCTGACATTTGGTTTGGATTTTGTCCATTAGTCAATTCGTACAAGGGAACAAGCTACTCCACAGACAGGACTTCCGACTTCAGGAAGCCGATCCTCATTAGGTGAGGATTCTTCAGAACCGAGTGGTCATCAATCTCAGACTCAGACAAGCAGCAACCAAGTGGAGCAATCTCCATCTTCTCGTTCTAACAAATCATCTCAGTCTCTCAGTGCTATGGATCAGTCGTTTCGTTCATCTTTCAGCGGTCGTCCAATAAGGACAGTGCCTTTGATGCCATCTTCAGTGCCTATCTCACTCAAACCAGTCACTCCTGCTTTTCAAAACGACACGCCAACCAAGCTCCGGAAAGACAAAAGGTAACTAAATGATATCTCGCTGAGCCATTATTCTTCACATTCGTTGTTATATCCAAGTGTGGTCTTATAGTTGAGTGATTTCTGTATAGTAGCAGGTTTTCCATGGATCTGGGAAGCTCAGGGAACTTAAGAGAGTTAGGCAGTCAACGTTCTACTTCAGCTTTGCAAGATGAGTTTGATATGCTTCAAGAAGAAAATGAAAGTTTGTTGGAAAAGGTGATGCTTGTAAATTTTCACAGTTGGTGTGTCACTAGGCATTAGTTATTGCATGGTTTGGTTCCCATTCAAATATATTATGGTTTTACATCCGATCCTAATTTGTGCATCCCCAGCTTCGACTTGCAGAAGATAAGTGTGAAGAAGCAGATGCAAGAGCTAAGCAACTTGAGAAACAAGTAAGCATACAAGTCCTTTCTTACGTACTGTTTATAATATTGTTTCATTGCTCTGTCTTTGATATTCATGAACGGTTTCGTTGCTTTTTTTATTAGGTTGAAATCCTTGGAGAAGGTGTTACTATGGACGCACGTCTTTTAAGCAGGCAAGCTTCAGTTTCTATACAACGTTTGTATTACATCTGACATATTTCTAACTCTGTGAATGTATGTTCTTGCTACAGAAAAGAGGCAGCTCTGCAACAAAGAGAGGTCAGAGCTATTCTTGTACTATGTGAATACTTTTAGATCTTGACATATGAAATTAAACCCAATTTTTATTCAGGCTGCTTTGAGAGTCGCATCACAAACTCATGGAGGAAGAAGGGAAGATGTTTCAGCTCTTCACACAGAAGCTGAGGTATACTTCAAGACTCGTTCATTCTGGTGTGATCTGAAGTGACACTAACGTTTTGAGATATTGGACTTGGGTTTAGATTGCTAGGGAAGAGGCAGCATCTTCATTGGAGCAGCTCCATGAAGTTGAAAAAGAGCTTAACTCTCTTAAGACCATGACCAAGAGATTAATACTGACTCAGGAGGAGATGGTATGCTATATTTATACTTTACATTTCCATGTATATAGCTTCTCTCATGTATAGCTCTTTTATCTTAGGAAGAGGTCGTTCTAAAGAGGTGCTGGCTTTCACGTTATTGGGGCTTATGCGTTATACATGGTAGTCCCTTGCTCTTACACCTATATATCTTCACATTGTCCATAATGGTTTAAAGTTGTGTGGAATTTTTGTTATGTCAGGTATTCAAGGGGATATTGCAGGAGCAAAGCATGAATACTGGTCATCATTTGCACCACTTCCTCTAGAGATTGTTCTGTCTGCAGGACAAAGAGCTAGGGACGAGGCTTCACAATGTAAATTTTTCATCCTGCTGTATGTTACAATGTAACCGGAAATGTTTTGGAAATTATTCTGATCTTAGCCTCTGGTCACTGCACCAAGCAGCTAACAACAGTTATGGAGAAAGAAAAAAATCATTGCAAAATCTGCAAGAAATATCTGGAGAAGGAAATGTGGAAAGCATGGTATGGGTGGAGAAAGGTCTGCGAGAACTAGCTTCACTCAAGGTGAAAAATAACTTAAATGGATGATTATTCAAAACTCAAGCGACAGAATTAAATGTTTCTCTTATCGAATTTTTGCTCTGTCTAAAGGTTCAGGAGGCAATTGCATATGTCATGGCTAAAGATAGACGGTCCAAGTTTTTTGTTTCAGGTGATAAACCAAAGATTTAATAAGGCTTGATCTGAATATTGCTTCTGCTTGATGTTGCCTTGAACAAAAACTACTAATCTTTTCCTAATACATGTTTTCTTTTTCCAAATAATTCATAGATGAAGTGAAAATGCCAATGGATGGACAATTTGAAGCCTTTGGTAAGTCAAAAGGAAAATCACTTTCACGCTAAGAACATTGATGTGATCAGACACTAATCAAGATCACTAATAACTAATCAAGATCATACATAAGCTGAGTAAAATTATGTTTACCTTTGGCAGAGTTAAGCGACGAGGAACTTGAAGATGTGAGTTTCAAACAGGTAAAGAAAAGAAACACATTAATTCTCTGTCTCTGTGTGTCTATGTTTTATGTAGAGTTGGCATGTGACCATTTCATTGTGACTTTGACCACACACACACACACTCACGACACAGGCATGGCTTGCATATTTTTGGAGAAGAGCTAAGAACCATGAGATTGAAACTGATCTTGCCGATGAGCGTCTCCAGTATTGGATAAACCAAGGGACTCGATCTGCCACGTCACAAGATGCAGTTGATGGTACACTACTCTTACTCACTCTCACTTTCAATGAGATCTATGCAAGAACAATCTCTTCATTCTTGTGTTACGGGTGTGAAATGCAGTTGAAAGAGGACTAATGGAGCTGAGGAAGCTCAACATAGAGTCACAGCTTTGGCAAAAATCAAGAAAAGGGCTTGACCATGAATCCAACCCTTCTCATCTTGAACTAAATTTCTGATCTTCTCCTAACTCTTTCTTCTTCTCGCTTCCACTCTTTACACTTTACACACAAGGCACATCACAACTACAAAATATCAGTTTTTTTCTCATTTTTTGTTTGTTTTTAACTTCTCATTTGATTTTAGGAGAGTATTACTGCTGGAATTTGTGTATTCTTTTTTTTCACCAAAGAAATGATTAGCACGGAAATAATTTTTAATTTTATACTTGCCGACTCAAAACCGTACATAAACGAACCAGTTTATACCGATTTTAAAATTAAAAAAAAACGAACCAAGGTCCGGTTAATATCGAGCCAGATTGATCAAGGTCACGTTTGACTCTCTCAAAAGCTAAGTGACAGATCTGAAATAATAGAAACTATTGAGGGTGTAAATGTGATTTACTGACAAGTCAATAGATCGGAGCTGCGTGTGCGTGAGGCCAACGATCGTGTGTGTCGAGAGAGACGAAAGAGAGACAGAGAGAGAGAGAGAATGGTGAGAGAAGTGGCGGAGAGCTGTGTAGACACTATGTTGATGGAAATGGTGGCCATGTATAGCGGCCGATTCTACGCTAACAAGCCGGAACTCGCCGCTCGTAGGATCGAGGCCATTGGTTATCAGGTCGGCCACCAGCTCTCCGAGAGGTTTGTCCTTCTTTACTTGATCATCGTCTCTCTGTTGATATGATTCCTACTTGCTGAGATTCTTACGCCGATTCTCTCGGTAGACATTTTCGGATGTTAGTTGTAGATCTGAGGGTCATAGCGACTTTATGATTCTCTGATATTGGATTCATCGTTTCTCGTGTGTAATTGGTCGAGAATGTGTGAGAAAGTGATAGATAGGAAGATAAATCACGCTGATTTGAGTTTTTTCATCTCATCGGAGGTCGAGCAACTGTGAAAATTTTGGGAATTTTGAGATCAGTTATAAATTAAGAAGTTTTATGTTTATCAGTGACAGATACTGAAATCTGAGAATTGCCATTACTCTAGAACTTGAATCCGAGATGAAGACTGAGTTCAGGTTTTAACTAAAGTCTCAGAAGATTGCTTTTAGTCAGTGGAAGCAGCTTTTGTTGCTTTTGAATGCGTTTGCTTATGATGGCAGATATTGCATCTCTCAATTGATTGTGCGTAACTCCAGCATTTTTAATGTTATTAGGTACACTATGGAAAGACCAAGGTTCAGTGACCATCTAGAGGCGATCAAGTTTATCTGCAAAGACTTTTGGTCTGAGGTCTTCAAGAAGCAGATAGATAATCTAAAGACAAACCACCGGGTAAGAATATTCTCTCGAAAATCTTGGAAAAGCTCTTCTTCTTCTGTGTGTGTTTTTCTCACAATTTGTTTTTATTCAGGGTACTTTTGTATTGCAAGACAACAAGTTCCGATGGCTATCACGCGTCTCAGTTGAGCCATCACCTGAGAAAGAAACGGAAGATCCGTCAACTCCAGGGGAAAGCAAAGCAGCACAAGCGGTGAGCATGTACCTTTATTTCCCATGTGGGATCATAAGAGGTGTTCTCTCCAACTTGGGGATACCTTGTGCTGTCTCTGCAGACATTTCAAGCCTTCCCACTTGTGAGTTCACAGCTTCCTCTTCTTCTTTGATTTTCTTCTACAGTCTTAGAATCACACATTGGAGAGAAGAAAGTTGATAAAAATCTTGGCTAGCAAACTCGTTCTTGGTTTAGTACAAAAACTTCTTAATTTTGGCATTTGTTGTATGACTTGAGTTTGTTCAAAAACCTGTGTTACCTATGTTATAAGTTGCTGTGGTTTGGTGACCATCTTTCTCTTTGTGCGCTCACAGGCTCTTTCGTAATTCGGGTCAAGGCTTGATTCTGCGTTAGCTCGAGTCCTCGACTTCAGATTCCAGCTCGGCTTTTATGGTTTCAAGGATGATAGATTCTTCGGGTCTTAGAGATGTGTAACTAAAAGCCCTTTGCAGATTTCTCTGTTTGAGAAGTTAACAAGAAAACTTTTTTGTGAACAAAAGGAATAGTTTATTGTGCACAGTTTTTAATGGTTTGGTTCAATTTTGATATTCATGTTCAGTAATCAGTATTCAGTACACACAAAACCAATCTCTTTTGAAGTTTCAAACAAAAGTGTTGGACAAACGCCCAGTGGGCTTTTATCGCGTCCGAATAAGCCCATCTACCAAATCTTATCGCTATAGCAACGGCTACAAGATGTCACATCAACTGGCAGAGTTGACACTTGACAGGGAAGCCAACGTCAGCTACATCCAACGGTTGTTGTTGTTTCATTCGATCCGACGGTCATTAGCGCGATACTCCTCTTTTAGGACAATCTCCCTCCAAGGAATCTTGGTCTGTCTTCTTCCTCCTCCCACCTGAAGAAGAAACTCAGACTCTGTTAGCTCAATAGAGATCAGACTCAGGTGAGAGATCTTTCTTTCTCACTGCCACCTGCATTTTCTCTCTTCAATCTCTCCTTTTCTCGCCATTTCCCTCTCCTTTTTTCCCCATTTTGATTCAAATTTAGGGTTTTTTTTTTAAATTGTTCTTTTAATTCAAAGCTTTCTCATTTCGTTTTTCTTATCCCCCTTTTGAATCAGGTTTGCAGATTTTTTACTTCGAATTTTGCTTCGAGGTGTGTGTGGGTTTGTTCACTGTTAGTTGGTGTCTGCAATGGAGAAACATAGTCATGAAGTGCTCACTGTATTGGAGAGAGAGAAGCTCCTCAAATCCGGTGCTTCTGATATATTGTTCTGCGTCAGTCAATTGAAGGTGGTTGAAGCTTATAATGAGAAGAGGTCTCAAGAGCTAGAGTTAAAGGAGAAGGAGCTGCAGAATCTGAGCTCAGACATTGATAAAAAGGTTAAGGATTTCGAAAAGGACAAGTCTGAAGCTGGTAACTTGAAGAAACTTGTGGAAGAATGTACACAAGAACTTAGGTCAAAGAAAACTGAGCTAACGGCGAAGCTGGACTATTCGATCAAGATTCAGAGAGATATCGACTTTAAGAAAAAACAGCTGGGAAGCTTTACGGCTGAGGCTGGTAAGGTTCAAGATCAGAAGAAAGTAATGGAAGAGGAGACTGATAGGAAGAAGAAGGACTTGTCCCTGATTCTTGACCAAACCAAAGAATCTAGCAAGCAGCTTGCGGCTTTGGATGAACAAGTGGAGTCTCAGCGTAGACTACTTGAGAAACTGTCACTGGAGCTGGAATGTGTTGGAGAATCAAGCAAGGGCTTCAGATTCGACCTCGAGGTGAAAGAAAAGAGGTTCCAAGCATTAAACAATCTGATAGCGATCTCTGATGAACAGCTTGGATTGAAATCCAAAGAACTGGTGGAAATCCAAAGAGAAGTTGAGTTACATAAACAGCTGAAGAGAAACATGATGAATATGCTTGTTAAGCGTGGGAAGCAGCCACCGATCGATGATGACACCAGCCAACAAGATCATGGAATCTCAGCTTCTCTTACGCACCATGAAGTCTGCAGTTTTCTGAGAGCTTTCCCTAATCCAGCAGAGTATGTTCTGGAACTAGTACAGGA
The DNA here is from genome assembly GCA_902728155.2 of Microthlaspi erraticum. Classification (NCBI taxonomy): domain Eukaryota; kingdom Viridiplantae; phylum Streptophyta; class Magnoliopsida; order Brassicales; family Brassicaceae; genus Microthlaspi; species Microthlaspi erraticum. The sequence continues at coordinate 657,171 of CACVBM020001240.1, read as the reverse complement.
AGATATCAGTGAAGGATCAGGTTTATTGCATGGCTCGTTCGCGGAGATTTTGGTTCTGCTTTTTGAGGAGCTCGCCAAAATTCAACGACTGGAGTCACTGGACACGTCTCAACTGCAGCTCAAGGCCGAGAAAGTGGCAACTCTGTGGAAAGGGAAGATAACTATTGAAGCTCCCACATCATCTCTGGAGGCCTTGGCCTTTCTTCTGTTCATTGTGGCATATAGTATACAGAAAGTGATCATCACTAAAGAAGAAACTGCTCTACTTGCTTCGTCTATTGCCCAATACGAACAGGCTCCAACACTCTTTAGCTCTCTTGGTCTCAAGCTTGAGATCATCTCAGGTTAGTTTTTCAAAAAAAAATCGTTTATGTTATGATGATACAAATACAAAAGACTTAAGAAGTATCTTATCTTTTGCAGAGATTGTTTTAGGTCTTGTTAAGAAACAGCAATACATTTCCGCAGTCTGGTTGATATGTGTATTTAAGCTTAATAAAGACTTTCCAGTCTCACTTCTCTTAAAGAAAGAGATCAAGAATTTAAGACGGTCTGCGCTGGGAATGAGACCAACTGAATCCTCCCAGCCACAGGTTTGGCACTCGCATGATCTTGATCTTGCAAATTTACTGATTAAAAGAAAGATGATCAGTTTTATGTTTTGTTCTTCTTCCTTTTTAGGCTAAGGAAGAAGATGGTAGAAGACTGAGAGCTATACTTGAGCTTGTGGCTGATTACAAGCTCAAAATCAAGCTCCCAGGGGACCTCATCGCTAAGCTAATGGTTCAAAGAGAAAAAAACTCAATCCCTCTAGTTCGTTGCTCTGTGGAGCATGGCACTACTTCCTCATCAAATCCCCTAGCTGATTCTCCTAATCCAGCAACTCAGCTTTCAAGAAATGGTTATTATTAGAGTTTGGTTCTTCGTTTTGATTGATTAGTAACAAATAGTCAGGTTCTTATACTCATAGCTATATAATGCTTTTTCAGGTTCGACTTTGCCAGTTATGTCATCTGATGTTGATTCCATCAAGGAACGTCCTCCGATCATCTTCACATATCAGAGGAGAGGGAAGTGAAGAATCCGCTTACAGTCAAAGCAGTGGATTACTACTAATTAAGTGTTACTATCTATCTAAGTGTTGAAATAACCTATCCAAATTTTATTTGCATCTATGTGGTATTTAAGGCTAAATCTTGCTTTAGGCTCTTGTTAGATTGGTGTCTCGTGGCAAGTCAAATCCAAAGAATTGGTGGATTTTTTAAATTAGTGAACGTTAACAAAGCACAAATTATATGTGTCAAAGATACTAACAATTAGACATTAAGTATTTTCTAAATTTATGTGAAAAAACTCAAAACATCATTCTTTGAGGAACATAGAGATAGGCATAAATACTAATGATCATAATTTGACACAATCAAGTAAGCAAATATAATCATTAACCCGTTGTCAGTAACTTGATATGCACACCACCTTACCCTCAAAGAGAATCAGAGAAGTCTTGAATTTGAACACGTTGAGAGACAGAGAACACAAAGGACGAGTCTGTTATGACTAGGATCCAGGGGCCACCACTTTGGTCTTGAAGAAGCTTCATTCTTGATCATTTCTGGTTCATAGCCGCCTATGCAAGATTGGAAACATATGAGTTCTTGAGAAAAAAAATCAAAGCTTCAACGTATCAACAAGAATCTGGAGAGAAAAGAAAATACCTTTCGCAGTTTTTGCATGACCGCGTCTTCAAGATCATCATAAGCAGCACCAACTATGTCGCTTCGCAGTTGTGCTTCAGCTGTCAGAAAATCAGTTTGGTCTGCTCTCAGAACAGGTACAACTAGCAACGGATTAGAGAGATGGCCACACAATGTTCTCGTCGCTGCAACCTATAAGAAAAAGAAAAAAAAGAGGAAACTGAAATAATCCATGATCAGATTCCTTCATACACATATACCCAAAAAGAGAGGAACAAAGTTGATAATAATACTCACAGCTTCATCCTTTGTAGCCATAACAACAAGAGCAGAGCGTTTCGTCTTGGTAATCTTAGTCACAACATCTTTAACCTCACCAAACTCTGAAAACACTTGTTTGAGCCTTGTTGCTGTATACCCTTCACCATGTTTCTCCCAAGAAACCTTTAACATTCTCTCTTTATCGAGCTCACTACTAGCTCCAGCTCCACTTCTATCTTGTTTCCTCTTCTTAGCGTGTCTTGCACGGATCATATCCACCTCCTCCTTAAGCCTCCTCGAGATTCTCTCCTCTTCATCGCAAGGTGTAGTAGCAGAATGATTAGGAGCAGAAGCAGAACGCTCTCTTTCATCCAGATCTGACATCATCTTACGCCTCTTGGAATCTCCTTGCGATTTCTTGCGTTGTTTTTCGATCTGGACTCGAAGAAGATGATCAAACAGCTTTCGCTCTGTTTCGTCTTTGAGAACCTCGTAAGATGTCTTGATCCTCTGAAAATCATCATGAGCGTTGGGATCATCTGGGCGTTTATCCGGATGCGAGACCAAAGCTTTCAACTTGAATGCTCTCGTAATCTCCTTCTCGCTAAGCTTAAGAGCTTCTTCTCCAGAGGGTAACCCTAGAACTAGATAATGATCCACAAAACCCTCCATTATGTCGAAACGTACCTTTACGATTACTACTAAACCGTAGACTAGCCTCAGATTCTACCGGATTTCCCACGGAGACACCGGAAACACACAAATCCGATCAAAGCGGGAACGAACCCTCGAAGAACGAACAATCGGAAGAGAGCTTGAGAAATCGATTTAAAGAAGGGAATCAATTCAAAAAGTGTTGGATGAAAGCCCATTGGGCCTTTTTAATCGTCCGAATAAGCCCATTGACCTAATCTTTTTCGGTACAAGATATGTCATCAACTGCAGAGTTGACAGGGAAGCTAACGTCAGCTAAATCCAACGATTGTTGTTTAATTCAATCCGACGGTCATTAGCGAAACTCCTTTTTTTTTCCTCTTTTAGGACAATCTCCCTCCATTTACTCTTCTTCCTTTCTAGTTTCTTCTTCCTCCTCCTTCCTGAAAGGAGAAACTTTAGACTCTGTTTAGCTCAAAAGAGATCAGACTCAGGTGAGAGTTTTCTTTATCATTGCCAACTGCATTTTCTCTATTCAACCTCCTCTTTTCTCGCCATTTTCCCTCTCCTTTCTTTCCCCATTTTGATTCAAATTTAGGGTTTTTAAAAAGACTGTTCTTTTGATTGAAAGCTTTCTCATTTCGTTTTTGTTTTCCCCCTTTCGTATCAGGTTTGCAGATTTTTAAACTTTCTTATTCGAGGTGTGGGTGGGTTTGTTCACTGTTAGTTGGTGTCTGAAATGGAGAAAAATAGTCATCAAGAGCTCACTGTGTTGGAGAGACAGAAGCTCCGCAAATCAATGGGGGATCTAAAAGCCGGTGCTTCTGATATACTGTTCTGCGTCAGTCAATTGAAGATAGTTGAAGCTTATAACGAGAAGAGGTCTCAAGAGCTAGAGTTTAAGGAGAAGGAGCTGCAGAATCTGAGCTCAGACATTGATAAAAAGGTTAAGGATTTCGAAAAGGAAAAGTCTGAAGCTGGTGACTTGAAGAAACTGGTCGAAGAATGTACTCAAGAACTCAGGTCGAAGAAAAACGAGCTGACGACAAAACTGGACTATTCGACCAAGATTCAGAGAGAGATCGAGTTAAAGAAGAAACAGCTGGGAAGCTTTACGGCTCAGCTTCAGAAGCTTTACAGTGAGGCTGGTAAGGTTCAAGATGAGACTGATAGAAAGAAGAAGGAGTTGTCGCTGATTCTTGACCAAATTCAAGAATCGAAGAACCAGTTTGTTACGGTCGATGAGGAACTAAATTCTGCAAGGAGGCAGCTTGAGGTTCGGTCATCGGAGCTACAGTCGCTTAACAATCAGGTAACGGATTGTGGTGAAGAGATTGACTCGAAATCCAAACATTTGGGGAAAATCCAAAAGCTGATTGAGCAACAAACCAGTGAGCTTGGTTCCATGCAAAATCAGTGTGATTCTGTGAAACTGTTGATTCAGGAACGATCTGAAGAGCTTGTTGCAAAAGAGAGGAGGCTCAAGGAGTTTTTTGAGGCTATTAGCAGAAGCTCCTTTGAGATGGCTAAAGAGATTACAGCAGCGGAGACTCAAGTGAGTGATTTGAATGTAAAATCTGAAATGCTAAGGCAGGAGGTTGAAGGCAAAGAAAAGGAACTACATCTGCTTAGGAATGAGATAGAGTCGGAGGTAGAGAATTCCATTCAGGTTAGGAGAGAAATGGAAGAGGATACAAATAGAAAGAAGAAAGATTTGGTGCTGATTCTTTCCAAGATTGAAGAATCCGGCAAGAAGCTTGCGGCTTTGGATGAGCAAGTGGAATCTCAACAGACACTCCTTGAGGAGACTGATAGAAAGAAGAAAGTAATGGAAGAGGAGACTGATAGGAAGAAGAAGGACTTGTCCCTGATTCTTGACCAAATTAAAGAATCGAAGAACCAGATAACAGTTTGTGGTCAAGAGATTGAGTCGAAATCCAAAGAATCAGGGGAATTCCAGAAGCTGATTGAGCAACAAACCATTGAGCTTGGTGCCACGCAAAATCAGTGTGATTCTGTGAAACTGTTAATCCAGCAACGATCTGAAGAGCTTGTTGCTAAAGAGAAGAGGCACAATGAGATTTTGGAGGCTGTTTGCAGAAGCTCCTCTGAAATGGAAGAAAGGGCTCAAGAGGTTAAAGCGGCAGAGACTAAAGCGAGTGATCTGAATGTAAAATCTGAAATGTTTAGGCAGGAGGTTGAAGGTAAAGAAAAGGAACTGATGCAGCTTAAGAGAGAAATGGAAGAGATAACAGATATAAAGAAGGACTTGTCACTGATTCTTGACCAAACCAAAGAATCTAGCAAGCAGCTTGCGGCTTTGGATGAACAAGTGGAGTCTCAGCGTAGACTACTTGAGAAATGTGTTGTAGAATCAAGAAAGGGCTTCAGATTCGACCTCGAGGTTAAAGAAAAGAGGCTCCAAGCATTAAACAAACTGATAACGATCTCTGATGAACGTCTTGGCTTGAAATCCAAAGAACTGGTGGAAATTCAAAGACAAGTTGAGTTACATAAACGGCTGAAGAGAAACATGATCAATGCGCTTGTTAAGCGTGGGAAACAGCCACCTATCGATGATGACACCAGCCAACAAGACCATGGAATCTCAGCTTCTCTTACGCACCATGAAGTCTACAGTGTTCTCAGAGTCTTGCCTAATCCAGCAGAGTATGTTCTGGAACTTGTACAGGATGATATCAGTGAAGGATCAGGTTCATTACATGACTCGTTCGCGGAAATCTTGGTTCTTCTTTTTGAGGAGCTCGCCAAAATTCAACGACCGGACAAGTCTCAACTGCAGCTCAAGGCCGAGAAAGTGGCAGCTCTGTGGAAAGGGAAGATAACTATTGAAGCTCCCACATCATCTCTGGAGGCCTTGGCCTTTCTTCTGTTCATTGTGGCATATAACTTACAGAAAGTGCTCATCACTGAAGGAGAAACTGCTCTACTTGCTTCGTCTATTGCTCAATACGAACAGGCTCCAACTCTCTTTAGCGCTCTTGGTCTCAAGCTTGAGATCATCTCAGGTTAGTTCTTTAAATCGCTTATGGTATGATACAATATACAAGACTTAGGAAGTAACGTTTAGTTCATTATCTTTTGCAGAGATTGTTTTAGGTCTTATCAAACAACAACAATACATTTCCGCAGTCAGGCTAATATGTGTATTTGAGCTTAATAAAGACTTTCAAGCCTCACTTCTCTTAAGGGAAGAGATCAAGAATTTAAGACGGTCTGCGCTGGGAATGAGACCAACTGAATCCTCCCAGCCACAGGTTTAACACTCGCCTGATCTTGATCTTGCAAATTACTGACTGAAAGAAAGATGATCAGATTTATGTTTTGTTCTTCTTCCTTTTTAGGCTAAAGACGAAGATGGTAGAAGACTGAGAGCTATACTAGAGCTTGTGGCTGATTATAAGCTCAAAATCAAGCTCCCAGGGGACCTCATCGCTAAGCTCATGGTTCAAAGAGAAAACTCAACCCCTCTAGTTCGTTGCACTACTTCCTCAGCAAATCCACAAGCTGATTCTCCTAATCCAGCAGCTCAACTTTCAAGTAATGGTTATTATTAGAGTTTGGTTCTTCGTTTTGATTGATAACAAATGGTCAGGTTCTAATACTTATAGTTGTGTAATGCTTTTCAGGTTTGACTTTGCCAGTTATGTCATCTGATGTTGATTCCAAAAATGAACGTCCTTCACTCATCTTCACATATCAGAGGAGATGCAACTGAAGGAACCGCTTACAGTCAAAGCAGTGGATTACTACTAATTAAGTGTTAGTGTGTTACTATCTAAGTGTTAAAATAACCTATGCAAATCTTATTTGCATCTATGTGGTATTTAAGGCTAAACCTTGCTTAGGCTCTTGTTAGATTGGTGTCTCGTGGCAAGTCAAATCCAAAGAATTGGTGGAATCTCAGCTTCTTTTTCTGAAAGCCTTGATGTTTTTGAATTTTAAGAAGTACTTTTCAATGATGAATTTAGGGCTGCTATTTCCTTGCCCATCTTCAATCAGAATCCAGTGCTACCTCAATAAATTAGCAAATAGCTGAGAGAAGAATAGAGTAGGCGGTTGAGATAGCTAAATAAAAAGGTCTTCTGCTTCCCCTGATGACTGTGAACTATCTTTGATGGATTATTCTTAGGGTATGAGCTTGAAATCTGGTGCATTAATATGTTGTATAACATGGTTATGTCGATCTTATTCTGCATCTCACAAGTGCATAGCAATTTTCCTTATTCATTAGTTTAATCATCACAACGATTAGCTTAGATTATAATTTGCTTTAAATTTGTTTCTCAGCAGGTTTTATGGTGTCACTTCTCTTTGCTACCTGAAGTTTTTGATTGTCTGAAATTATGTTTATAAAAAAAAAAATAGATACGCTTGTGATTGCATTGGTTATTTGAATACAACTGTGTCATAGGGGTTTCTTAGGTTGTTACTACCAAATAGTACATTACATAGGATTCTCGATATATCTCTATAGATACTTACAATTTAGAAAAGTTAAAGATGGCATCACTACTTACATTGGACACTAAATGATTCATTTTGGAGAATAGGAATTGTCGAGTTGAGATTTCCAAAGTTATATAGATACATTGCACATGCTCTATAGTCTATACCATTGGTTCTTTCCGGTGAATCATGTAGTTTGCGTATCACATTTTGTTTTTGTTTGCAAGTTTGCAACTTGTCTGGTAGAGTTTTGAATAACGATGTTGAAGGAACTAATCTGTACAGGATAGAAGCAAGAAGTCACCAATGGAGCTGATCAATGAGGTTCCTCCTGTCAAAGTTGATGGAAGGATTTCTGCTTGTGAAGGAGGTTTGTCTCCTCGTCACATCAGTTTATTAATTACTTTAGTGATTATATCTGCAAACAAGAAAACTCGATTCTTCGCTTTAATTTGCAGACACCAATCCGGCCCTGGGTCATCCAATCGAGTTCATATGCCTTGACCTAGATGAGCCAGCGAAAGTACTGTGGCCTTCTTACGTACAAGATCATCATCACTAAACTGAAATCTCAGGTCTCAGGTTTCTCTCATAGTCCAAAAGTAGGGTACAGTTAGAAAAATACAGGTACGCGTCGACGCCACGGAGCCAAAACGGTTATCTCGTCATTTTTGACAGAAAAAAAAATGGAGCATATTGGGCCTGAAGGTTTGTAGTACGCCCGTTTTGAGCCCCTGTCAGGCCCATTTTGTACCCGTTATAAAGCCCATCTGACAGAAAATATCCCGATATCAAAACATTCCGACAGAAAATATCCGGACATACATGAAATATTCCGACATCAAGCGATCCGACCGAAAATATCCCGACATCAAATATTCCGACATCAATCGTTCGGACAAATAATATTCCGACATCGATCGTTCGGACAAAAAAATATCCCTACATCAATTGTTCGGACAGAAATTGTTCCGACATGAACTGGTCCGACAGAAAATATTCCGACATCAAATGTTCGGACATAATTTTTTCCGACAGAAATTAGTCCGACATCAAACCTTCTGACATTAAACGTTCAGACATTAATTAGGCTTTTAAGCAGCCCGTTCGGACATAAACTGTTCAGTTAAACTTTTGATACGGAACCCAATTGTGTCTCGAAATAAAGCCCATTTCGGCCCGTGAAAGGCCCATTTGACTCGTAACCAAGCCCATTCAGCCCGTTCCGACATCCACCTTTCCGACAGAATATATTCGACATCAAACGTTCCAACAGAAGTTATTCCGACATTAAATGGTCTGACAGAAAATATTCCGACATCAAACAATCCGACATTTAATCCCCTTGCGATTTCTTGCGTTGTTTATCAAGCCGGATTCGAAGAAGATGATCAAACAGCTTTCGCTCGTTCTCGTCTTTGAGAACCTCGTAAGATTTGTTGATCCTATGAAAATTTTCATGAGCATTGGGATCATCTGGGCGTTTATCCGGATGCGAGACCAAAGCTTTCAACTTGAATGCTTTCGTAATCTCCTTCTCGCAAGCTTAAGAGCTTCTTCTCCAGAGGGTAACCCTAGAACTAGATAATGATCCACAAAATCCTCCATTATAGCCTCAGATTCAATCGGATTTCCCACCGGAAACACACAAATCCGATCAAAGCGGGAACCCTCGAAGAACGAACAATCGGAGGAGAGAGAGCTTGAGAAATCGATTTAAAGAAGAGAACTAATTTGAAAAAGTGTTGGATGAAAGCCCAGTGGGCCTTTTCTGTCGCGTCCGAGTAAGCCCATTTACCAAATCTTTTCAGTGGAGCAACGGCTACAAGATGTCATCAACTGCAGAGTTAACAGGGAAGCTAACGTCAGCTACATCCAACGGTTGTTGTTGTTTCATTCAATCCGACGGTCATTAGCGAAACTCCTTTTTTTTCTTCTTTTAGGACAATCTCCCTCCATTTAATCTTGGTCTGTCTTCTTCTTCCTCCTTCCTGAAAGGAGAAACTTAGACTCTGTTAGCTCGAAAGAGATCAGACTCAGGTGAGAGCTTTCTTTCTCACTGCCACCTGCATTTTCTCTCTTCAACCTCCTCTTTTCTCGCCATTTTCCCCCTCCTTTTTTCCCCATTTTGATTCAAATTTAGGGTTTTTAAAAAAACTGTTCTTTTGATTCAAAGCTTTCTCATTTCGTTTTTGTTTTTCTCCCTTTCGTATCAGGTTTGCAGATTTTTAAACTTTGAACTTTCAGAGTCTTCTTATTCGAGGTGTGGGTGGGTTTGTTCACTGTTAGTTGGTGTCTGCAATGGAGAAAAATAGTCATCAAGAGCTCACTGTATTGGAGAGAGAGAAGCTCCTCAAATCCGGTGCTTCTGATATACTGTTCTGCGTCAGTCAATTGAAGCTGGTTGAAGCTCATAATGAGAATAGGTCTCGAGAGCTAGAGCTTAAGGCGAAGGAGCTGCAGAGTTTGAGCTCAGATATTGATAAAAAGGTGAAAGATTTCGAAAAGGAAAAGTCTGAAGCTGGTAACTTGAAGAAAATGGTCGAAGAATGTACACAAGAACTCAGGTCGAAGCAAAATGAGCTGGGACACTTTACGGCTCAGCTTCAGAAGCTTTGCAGTGAGGCTGGTAAGGTTCAAGATGAGACTGATAAGAAGAAGAAGGAGTTGTCGCTGATTCTTGACAAAATTAAAGAATCTGAGAACAACTTTATGACGGTCGATGAGCAACTAAAGTCTGCACGGAGGCTGTTTGAGGTTCGGTCAGTGGAGCTACAGTCGCTTAACAATCAGGTAACAGTTTGTGGTGAAGAGATTGACTCGAAATCCAAACATTTGGGGAAAATCCAAAAGCTGATTGAGCAACAAACCATTGAGCTTGGTGCCATGCAAAATCAGTGTGATTCTTTGAAACTGTTTATCCAGGAAGAGCTTGTTGCAAAAGAGAAGATACAGAAGGAGATTTTGGAGGCTATTAGCAGAAGCTTTGAGATGGCTAAAGAGATTAAAGCTGCGGAGACTGAAGTGAGTGATTTGAATGTAAAGTTTGAAAGGTTTAGGCACGAGGTTGAAGGCAAAGAAAAGGAACTACATCTGCTTAGGAATGAGATAGAGTCGGAGGTAATGAAATTCATTCAGGTTAAGAGAGAAAGGGAAGAGGAGACTGATAGAAAGAAGAAAGATTTGGTGCTGATTCTTTCCAAGATTGAAGAATCCGGCAAAAAGCTTGCGGCTTTAGATGAGCAAGTGGAATGTGCTGGAGAATCAAGCAAGCGTTTTGAAAATGACATTGCGCTGAAAGAAAAGAAGCTACAATCACTAACCAATCTGATAACAGTTTGTGGTAAAGAGATTGACTCGAAGTCCAAAGAATCGGGGGAAATCCAAAAGCTGATTGAGCAAAAACTCACTGAGCTTAATGACATGAAAATTAAATGTGATTTTATCGAGCTTTCAATCCAGGAACGATCTCAAGACCTTGTTACTACAGAGATGAGACACAAAGAGGTTTTGGAAGAGAGGGCTAAAGAGGTTGAAGCAGCGGCGACTGAAGCAAGAGACTTGAATGTAAAGTCTAAAAGGATTAGGCAGGAGGTTAAAGGTAAAGAAAAGGAACTAACTCTGCTTACGAAACAGATTGACTCAGAGGAACAGAAACGCATTCAGAGTAAGAGAGAAATGGAGGAGATGACAGATAGAAAGAAGAAGGAGCTGTCACTGATTCTTGACCAAACCAAAGAATCTAGCCAGAAGCTTGCGGCTCTTGATGAACAAGTGGACTCTCTACGGAGACTAGTTGAGAGACTGTCAGTGGAGCTGGAGTGTGTTGTAGAATCAAGCAAGCGCTTCCTGTTCGACCTTGAGGTTAAAGAAAAGAGGTACCAAGCGTTGAACAGTCTGATAACGATCTCTAGTGAACAGCTTGACTTGAAATCCAAAGAACTGGTGGCAATGGAAAGAGATGTTGAGTTGCAGAAACAGCTGAGAGAAATGATCGCTGCGCTTGTCAATCGTGAGAAGCAACCAGCTGCAGAAGCAGCACCTACCGCAGAAACTGAAGAAGCTCTCATGCATTGTGGAATCGCAGCTCTTACGCGCCATGAAGTCTCCAGCATTCTCAGAGCCATGACTAATCCAGCAGATTATGTTCTGGAACTAGTACATGACGACATTTGTGAAAGAAGAGGTTTACATGACTCGTTCCTGGAGGTTTTGGTTCTTCTTTTCGAGGAGCTCGCCAAAATCCAACGACCGGACGAGTCTCAACTGCAGCTAAAGGCCGAGGAAGTTGCATCTCTATGGAAAGAGAAGATAACTATTGAAGCTCCAAAGTCATCTCTGGAGGCCTTGGCCTTTCTTCTGTTCATTGTGGCGTATAAATTACAGAAAGTGATCACTAAAGAAGAAACTGCTCTACTTGCTTCGTTCATTGCTCAATACGAACAGGCTCCAACGATCTTGAACTCCCTTGGCCTCAAGCTTGAGATGATCCCAGGTTAGTGTTTTTTAAAGATTCGTTTATGTTATGAATTATGGATACATAAGTAAAGACTTTAAGAAGTAACGTTGAGTTCATTATCTTTTGCAGAGATTGTTTTAGGTCTCATTGATAAACACCAATACATTTCCGCAGTCAGGCTAATATGTGTGTTTAAGCTTAAGAATGACTTCTCACCCTCGCTTCTCTTAAAGGAAGAGATCAAGAATTTAAAACGGTCTGCACTGGAAATGAGATCCTCCCAGGTTTAACACTTGTGCTCACTCGCCTGATCTTGATCTTGTGAAATTATTGATTTAAAGAAAGATAATGAGTTTGTGTTTTGTTTCTTCTTCCTTATTTTAGGCTGAAGACGAAGATGCTAGAAGACTGAGAGCTATACTTGAGCTTGTGGCAAATTATAACCTCCAAATCAAGCCCCCAAGGGACATCATCCGGCTCTTCGCTAAGCTCATGGTTCAAAGAGAAAACTCAACCACTTGCTCATCAAATCCACAAGCTGCTGATTCTCAACTTTCAAGTAATGCTTATTATTAGAGTTTGGTTCTTTTATTTTGATTGATAGAATAAATGGTTAGCTTCTAATTATAGTTACGTAATGCTATAATTTTCAGGTTTAACTTTGCCAGTTATATCATCTGATATCTTATTCCATCAATGAAACATCTAAGCCCGAGCATCCATGAGACCATGATCAATCCACCAGTCAGAGGAGATTACTAATTAGGTGTTACTGTCTTAAGTGTTAAAATAGCCGTAGTTATGTATATGAGACTTGAGTGTGTGAGACTTGAGCAAATCTTATGGTAAGACTTATTTGTTGTACCTATGTTATTTAAGCCTAGCTAAGCTCTGGTTAGATTAGTGCTCGAACCTTTGATTCATCAAAGCAAACTGCAAAAATTCTCACATTATCGAAGTGTATGAAACTATGAATCTGAGTAAACTGGAAACTTTGGCGTAACGGATTTAACAAAATGTATGAATATGACTAAATGAGTAAACGAAAAATCTGAAATCTGAATAGTTTCCATCATGACAGTCAAGCACGGAAAATCTGATATCTGAATATTTTTGCTGTCATACTCTAAGTGTCATTCATTGGTAAAGCACTTCAGTTTTCAAGGTCTAGGCTCTATTGGAAAATTTTAGAAGAAAAAATAAAATAATTTTTCCCTCCCTTTAATATTTCACTTCCCTCTCTGTTCATCACTTTTGCCCTCACTCCATTTCAAATTTAGGGTTCTGCAATTTTTTCTTATCGATCCTTCAACTAGATTTCGCCTTATCTTCGTCTCGCTGTGCACTTCGACGGTTCGACCTTTCTGGGTATGTTGATGGATTCTGGGATTTATTTTCTCCTTCTTCGCATGGGTTTTATCTTTCCGCCGTAGCTTGCCTCGTTTTGATCGGAGCTTGCGCATGCATTCCAATTTAATCGATGCTGTCGATTTGCTAAAAACGTATCTATTATCGTCTGTGGAGAGAGTTTGATTTCCTGTGTTTTCGACTTTGATTTTGGGTTTCCGATTTCGTTTCTCTTAGTATTGAGTTATAATCTCTTCTATTAATTGCATTTCCATCTAAAGATGTCAGTATTAGGTTAGATTTCGATTATAGCCTTCTTCACTTGGACTTTAGTTTACGAATCTCATCCAATTTTCCTTGTTTCTGGGGTTTGCAGGCTTATATACTCTCTCAGGCCACACTTTCAAGCCTATTGGATTTATTTATGTGATGAAGGATGTCTGCATTGTTCACAGATCTCACAATTCTCGTCTCTGAAATGGTAAGCTCTAAGTAGAGTTTTTGCTTACAGTGAGTTCTAGAGTGATGGATTTGGATTTACGATTAGGAACAGATAAGTTTTTGACAATGTCAGTGCACTGGATTTTGTGTATGCAGGGACTATGATTATTTCGTTTCCCTGACTGTTCTGTGTTTTGGAGACTTAGTTGAGTGAGGAGGTTTGTTGCTACAATGGATTGCAACAAAGAAGAGGCTTCAAGGGCAAAAGAACTAGCCGAGGAAAAGATGATTGCTGGTGATTTTGTTGGAGCGCAAAAGCTTCTTGCAAAGGCTGAAAGACTCTTCCCCAGTCTTGAAAGCTTACCGCAGATGATAGCCACGTGTGATGTGCATTCTTCTGCAGCTGAGAAAATCAAAGGGCTTGACAACTGGTTCGCTATCCTTCAGGTTCAGCCATTTGCTGATGCCGACTCAATCAAGAAGCAATTCAGAAAGCTAGCGCTGCTTCTCCATCCAGATAAGAACCAGTTTGCTGGTGCTGAGGCTGCTTTTAAGTTGGTTGGGGAAGCAAAGAGAATGCTTTCTGATCCGTTTAAACGTGCTCAGTATGATGTCAGGTACAGATCCCACTCAATGGCTGCTAGCAGGCAGTCGAATGCAAATTCTGGTCGCCAAGGTAACAATATTGCAAGTGGATACACTTTTTGGACGTGTTGCAAGCACTGTGGCCACAGGTGTAAATACTTGAGAGAGTTTATGAACACTGCTATGTTCTGTTCCATTTGCCGTAAATCTTACATCGCCTTCAACATCCAACATGATGGGGTGCCGCCTGCAAAACAATTTCAAGATCAAGGGATGTGTAATACATCTCAGCAGACTGCTTCTACAGGATCAGAACCAGAAACTTCAGCAGCTGAGATGGAGAAGAATGGAACAGTCGGAGGGAAACTCAACATGAAGAATCAAGAAAATCGGAAAAGAGGTTCTGGTGACAGGAAACCCAAGAAAGATGAGGTTTGTATCGAGAATGACGCTGAAGAAGGAAAACCACTGAAAGGTGAGACATGTGTGAATAATTCTGCTGAGTTACCTACAGCTGATGTGTTGAAGCCTCAGCCTGAAGTAAAAGAAGCAGAGACTAGTGCAGCAAAGTCAATGCCTGATTTATCAGCTCTAAAGAAGAATCGGGCAGCCAAAAAGAGGAGAAAAACTGTTGAGGAACCATCTAAGATCTTTGAGTTCGATAGCTCTGATGTTGCTGAGGCTAAAACAGATACTAATGAATGTAGTAAGAGGAAGTCGTCGAGGAAAAAGCCTCAGGTTACTAATGCTGTGGGGGGAAGCGATGGTGATTTTGTAAGTCCTCCAACAAAAAAGACAAAATCAGGTTGTGAATCTGAGTCTGATTCTAAGAAGAAGCAAAAGACCGAAGATAATAAGTCGTCTGAGCTTGCTGATTCTGGTGTTTCTCCTGCTTCTTCACTTGCTTATAAAGGAAAAGCCAAGATAAATGGGAATTCCGTAAAGGAAGACACATTGTCAGCCGAAAACAAAGAGAGTGAAGGCTGTGATGGTAATGGAGAAGATGCAACTTTGTCGAACAAGATTGATAACGTTGAAAAGGTAAACGAAGCTAACGAAAATCCCAGTACGCTGGACATACCTGATCCAGAGTTCAATGTGTTTGAAGCTGAACGGAAAACAGAAAAGTTTGCTCTCAATCAAGTGTGGTCTATCTGTGATTCTATAGATGGTATGCCCCGGAAATATGCCCGGGTTAAAAAAGTGCTGAATGCCGAGAAGGTGCGGATTACCTGCCTTGAGCCTGTACGGGGAAAGATTGATGAAAGCATCCCAGTTGGTTGTGGAAAGTTCAAAAATGGGGAAACAAAGGTCGTTGAGGAGCGCTCAATCTTTTCAAGTCAGATGCTTTACTCGTCAGGCAACAGAACTGTTATCATATATCCAAGGAAAGGGGAAATTTGGGCTCTTTTCCGAGATTGGAAAGAGGAATGGAACACTAGTCTTGAAAAGCATCAGTTACCTTATAAGTATGAGTTTGTGGAAGTTGTGAATGATTTTAGTGATGATCTTGGTATTGGAGTGGCCTATCTGGGAAGATGTAAAGGGCATATTTCCCAGTTTCACCGGGAGGCGAAGGATAGAGTTCTTGAGAATCAATTACCTGCGGGAGAGATATTTAGATTTTCTCACAAAATTCCAGCCGTCAAAATGACCGAAGAGGAGAAAGAAGGTGTTACAACTTACTCGTATAAACTGGACACTGCTGCGTTGCCAAAAGATATATGTCAGGTTGATGTGGTTGATACAGAGATGGGTGGTGATGGTCCTTGTCCTGAAGCTCCCGAGGTTGAAGTGAAGGCCAAGCCTGTTTCAGAGACTTCTCTCTCTCCAAGGAAACGTCGGAAATCTGATGTTGATAATGGGGTATGCAGTAATCTTGGGGAAGTCGAAGGTGGAACTAGCAGAAGCCATGATTACACTCCTTCTCAAGTTGATGAAAAGAACACGCTGAGCGAGTCCATAAAGAATGTCTTCAAACTGAGAAAATCTCCTCGTCTTCAAACAATCCCAAGCCAAGAAAGAGATGAGAAGAACAGTGGTAAACAAGGCAAGAAGATGAATACCCCAAAGAAAACTGATAAGGGTCTCGTGACAGATTCTTTAGGGAAAAGAAAATCCCCCAATGGCATACACCAACCAGCAGAGAATCAGGAAGGAGAAAGCTCAAAGAAACAAGGTCGCAATGGTGAATTGACTCCTCTGTCCAAGGAGAATGTTTTGCCAACTAAGTTGGATGGCTCTACTTGTGACTCCCCTGTGATGACTCCAGTGTCAGCGAGTTGCAAAACGCCGCAACAAAAAGCTTATGACTTCGAGAGCCAGAGATCTAAAGACAAAGTCCAAGTGAATCAGACATGGGCTATTTATAGTGAAGACAAGGGAATGCCTACAGAGTATGTGAGGATCAGGACAATCGACACCGAGCCTGAATCCACGTTACGCGTAACGCATATGTATCTTCCGCGATCAAGAAAAACCAGGACCCGCCCTGCAACATGTGGTGATTTCAAATTGAGAAGCGGAAGACCCAAAATCCTTACTGCAGTCAGGCTCTCACATGTGGTCAATGCCGTTGACGCTGAAGATTTCATAGTCAAAATATACCCAAGGAAAGGTGAGGTCTGGGCTCTGTATAAGAAGTGCGACATAACCAAAGACGATTATGACATTGTAGAAGTGGTGGATGGTTACTGTGAAGACAAGGAGATTGCAAAGGCAGTGGCTTTGACTGCTAAGGACTCGGATTTACTACTATACGGGAAACAAGAGTCAAATGCAGGTTTTGTATACATCCCTAAGGCGGAAATGAGTAGATTCTCTCATCAGATTCCGGCTGTCAGACACCAGAAGAGGTCAACAAGGCGTGTTGAAGGAGAAGGATACTGGGAGCTCGACCCACGAGCAATTCCAGGTCGCACCATTCTCTTAGACTGAGCAACACTTTCACTATTTAAGGCTGTTTCTTTGTTCAGAGATTATGTGTAGATATGCGTCTTGTCAAAGTTTACTTTATTATGCTCTTATGCCGCGATGGCTTATGGATCAAGAGAACATTGTTTGCAGAGTCTGCTACTGTTACTGTTATTTTCTTATCTTTTTTCCTCAAATGTTTTACTGAATACCACAATCAGAGTAGAAACTAGAAAGTCTTTTACCATTTTATATCAAATCATGTATATAGTGTAACATGTAAAACTTTAAAAAGCAATAGGGATCAAATAACATAAAACCAGTCACTAAAGCAACCAAAGACATAGAAAGACAAAACTATTCCAACTTGGGTTTCGATTTGGAAGAAGAAGAAGAAGAAGGTCTTGAGGATAAAGGAAAAACAATCTCAGAAACGTTTTGGAAACTTCCTCTATCATACAAGTTCCGTTTGGCAATAGCTTCTTCGGCTTTAACCTCTGTTTCTACATTGGTAGAGGATCTTCCACAAAGCCCGAAGCATTTGCTTTTGGCTAATGGCTTCTTCGGTTCACGTGGCATTCCCGCCTTGATCGCTGCAGCGCTCTTCTTCGCTTCACTGAGATTCTTCCTCAAGCTTATATACTCTCTCCACTTAAACGTTTATCGAACAAACAAAGAAACCCACAAAACTGTTAATTTAACGAGAGAGGAAGAGAGCAGGAGAATATAAATTTAATCCGCAGAGGAGGAAAGAGATAAAGAACCTCATTCGTTGTTGTGTTGGTTAAGCAGAGTTTTAAGTGGTAAGCAAAGAAGCCAGCAAGGAGGAGAGAAACAACGGCGAGAAACACCATTAGAAGTATTTGGGTGTTGTACGTACTAACAAGCCACTGTTTCAAAAGATGTTGAACATTCTGATATAAGATTTTCACAAATGAAGGAGGAGCTACGAGACTGAGAACTGTTAGTTAGTAAGTTTTACTTACTGACCTGTAAAACTCGAGGAGCTAAGCTTCGGAAAGATTTATCTACACCGTAATAGACTGCAATAGGAAGAGAAAGAAGAACCAGCTTAGGAAATAGATAACAACATCGAAACCATAATAAGGAAGATATGATTTTTGCTTGTGGTATGTTTTGATGTGTACCAGTTAAAACATGTACAACACGAACTTCTTTAACTCGCCCGGCGAGAATAAACCCAATGGCTATTGATCCGTACAAGCAAAGAAGAAAATGCCTACAAATTCACTAAAGAACCATTTAACATAAAAACAGAGAAAATATGAGGACACAAAAACACAGCATGAAATCTTCCAAGTAAATACAGAAAACACTTCTTGAGAGTTGAGTTTTAGACTGAAAGCTCACCAAAAGAGGAAAGCCATGAAATATCTGGTATTCCTTTCACCAATACAGTTATTCTGAAACCGGTAGAGAGAAAAGCTCATGTCAAGCAATACGTCGATATGTAAAATGGAGAAGATTAAAGAAGGAACAGAGCTCAGTGTCTAAGAACAAACCATCCACCCGCAATGATGGTCAAACCGAGCAACACAGCGGTTGCAGATGCTGCAATGCTTGGATCTAGCAGGCCTGAATGAGGAAAACAAAAAAGATGTAACACTGTAAAATATAAATCGAATATGTTCTTAAGTTGTTTACCAATGCACTCACTTTGGGATTTTACAAGTAGAACATTGTTTCTCCGAGTAAATGATATCATCACAAGGGTAAGCAGAAATGTACTGTGAAACATTTGAAGCGTTCACGGTACCTGGATCAGATAAGCTTGTTAATAAGAAAAGTACAACACCCATAATAACAGCCACAAAGCTCGTGTACCTACAAAATTTTTAAGAGGAAAAAGTGAATTTTTCATAGGAACATGAAATTTGAAAAAGCAAAAAAAAGCATGCCTTACTTGTGAAGATCGCCAATATAATATCCAGGAATGTAGATGAAAGAAGATTTTGCAGTCAAAAAGTATGTTGTTCCGATAATCGCTATATATAGGATCTACATTACAAAAGTCAATTACTTGTAAAGATTCTAAAGCTACAATTTTCTCTGCTCCTTTAAAGTGGATTAAACAAAAACGAAGAAGAAACTTACTTGCAGAATCGGATTAGGACGCTCGCAACAGAAAGACTCTACCGACAGAATCACCTCCGTACCCTTGGAACCAAACACCATTCCTACAAACCTCCTGCAATAAAAAAAAAAGGAAGCCAACCATAAGCAGAGAGCACGATCAGGGGAATCTCAAATTGAACTAAGATCAAAGGGAGAGTGATGGAAGAGTGATGACGGAGAGAAGTACAGTAAGTAATCGTAGGCGCCGAAAGTGAGAAAGTAGTGAAGCAATTGAAAAGGTGTGCCTTTGAAGATTGGCCATTGACCGCAGAGGAACGAGATCACCACCGTTAATGTCACCATCCCGTGACACACCAGAAGCCACTGTACCGCCATTTGATCGTCTCTCAGAGTGAGAGATCCTCCGATCGTCGTCGAAAGTCGGTTTATTTATGATTAATTGTTCATTCTGCTTCGTCGGAAAATATTGTATACGATTTTAACTTTTTCAGAATATTAGGGGTTAATTTGAAAACTGGAGAAAATAACAGGGTGTTAAAAAAAAGACGAAAATGGAATTGGGAAAAAAAAAAGTAAAATATTGTTTGCAGGAGGGTTTGATGTTGCAAAATGATCATAATGAGATTGTAATGAACTTCATCATGTTACAATTTCAACCAATTTTCTGCTCCCTCTCTTCCAGTTTTCAGTCTCTTCGCTTCATTCTCTCTTGCTTCCGCTTCTACTTTCAGCTGAAAGCTCTCTTCTTTCTTCTTCAGCACGTTCGATTTCTCTTTGATAGTCTCATCAAGCAACCTAAGCTCCTTCTCCCTCGCTTCAAGCCCTCTCATCAGCTCTTTATGTTGAGCAGCTGCCTCTTCATGCTGCATCTTAAGAACCAATCTCATCACTTTTGCTTCCACAGACTGTTTCACATCAAATTCCTTTTCTTTCTCTTGTAATAATTCCTCAAGCAACCTCAGTCTCTCTTCCTTCTTCCCCAGAGCTAACTCGATCGACTTCATTGCATTCTCATATTCGTCCCACTGGCGTGAAAGCTCGAGAACTGATGCAGCATTCTCTCGAACCTTACGCATGAAAAGTTCCATCATCACCATCCTTTTCAATCCTAAATTTAGTTCCATCAGAAAAAAAACGAGCGAAGAAATCAACAATCCGGTTAAGGGAGATCGAAAAACAATGGGGGCAAGTTTCTTATACAAATCAGTAAATCACATAGATAAATCAATGATCATGGTTTCAGAGAGATTAAAAAATTAAAGGAGAAACTGACCAATTTTCAGGATTCTGCTCCGGCGTAGCTAAAACTTGTTCTCTGTTAAACCAACCAACAAAATAAAAAACCAACTTTCTAAAGGGTGTGCAAAAAGGAAGAAAATGAAGAAGCTGAGCATAGATTTCTTTCCTTTTTGATTTTTCTAACCTTTTAATGTTTTTCCATAAAAAGAGAGACACTTGTTGACCAGAAATGGGAGGGAGAAAGAAGACACCATTTTGATTTGTGACCGTTAGATCAGTTGAGAAATATTAGCCGTTGAATCATGTATTTTTTCAACTTTATTCTTTGACTTGTAAAATCACTGGTTAATGGGGTCTTTATGAATTTTACATCTTTAGGTTCTGAACTGTAAAAAAGAACAAAAGAACAAATATTCATTCAGAAAAAAACTGATTATTAAAAGATCTTACAAGGACACTAATTCCACCAATCCTCAACTTTAACATCTAACCCAAAATTCATCTTTTTTTTTCTTTCTCTCTGAATGTATCCAGGATGGTCTAGAACCCAATCCATAAACAGTTGAAGATGTAAGATCATAAAAAAAGCAAATGCAGACAATAAAGCGCCAAAAGAAAGCTCAGTCATTTGTAGCTTAACCAAAACAAAAACTCAAACAATGATCGATCAAACTCGATCTCTTGATGTTTGTTTGCAGTCAATCTCCGATTCTTCAATCCTTTCCGCAACATCTTAGGAAAGAGGAGACAAGTAAATCAACGCAATGATAGAAGGAAAACAAGATGATGGATTACATTTAGGTGTAGATTTTGATCAGCAACTCTTCAAAGTTTTAATACCTTTTATATCTCTTTTTAGAACCACAGGGACAAAGTGCGTTGCGGCTGATCTGCCCACTCTTGGCCAAGTTTGATCTCGCCAGATCCATCGGCGTTGTCCCCATCATTTTTTGCAGCTTCAATACACAAACCACAACAGCTCAGTGTCAGATCAACAGCTCATCAATCATACTCGGATAAATGGATGTGTCCACCACAAAGGAGAGAGTAAACCAACAAAGCGGCGCTTAAATCTTATAAGCTCTAAGCAGCATTGTTGAGATTCTTAAAAGGTGAGAAACAAATACCTCTCCCATGTTCTTTGGTAACGGTTTGCCTCCATCTTTCAACTCCTTCATCTTCTTGTGCGCTTGTCTCGCCCAAGTAAACTTTGCCAGTGTATTCTCCACGTCAGTTATCGTGCATTTACATTGTTTAGCCGCATCTTGCTTATGACTCGCTTGCAGATTCTACACATCAAGAAACCTAGTGCAACAGTCAAGAGACTGACTACCAAACCACATGTTTCTTCTTCTTTCAATCATTTTTTGCAAACTGTTAGCTAGTTAAAGCATATATATGTATGCTAAGAAAGAAACCAACCTCTCCTGTAACATCACGTGCTCCAAGATACCTTAATATGGCTTCTTGTTTCTCGAATGCGTCTGCAAAAGTGGCCTCGCTGCTTCGACCAACGATGTACTGCTTGAATTTCCCTAACCTTTTAGCATTCTTCATTTCATCGGCGAATCCTGAAATCAATTTGCATCCAAAGAGAAACGCTTTGATGAGTAAATCAATCTATCCAGCATTGAATTTCCATTTCCGAGATAACTCGAGCACACACAGATCAATTTTTGTACAAAATGTAAGAACTTACGGAGGAGAGTGAAATCTTCAACGGGTAGATTTGATTCTTCCAAAGGAGTCTCTTTGTTTCCTTTGAAGACACCTTTGATCGTATCCATCCATCCATTAAGCGGCGCCGTAGAGGTAATTGATCGGTGCTGCGACGGAATTAGAGGACCGCCGGTGCAGCGAGAGCCGCCGGAGATGTAGAGCGAATACGCAGAAGACGACGAAGAAGAAATTGGCTCAGGTCTTAGCCTGAAAATGTGCTTCAGAGTTCTCGAAGACCACATTTTTCCCTTAAAATTGTTGTCTTTGATTTGTTAATTTTTGAAGAATTAGGGTTTAAAGTGTTTCTGAGACGAAGAGTTTAGAAACCCGTTTGTTCTTCACCGTATCGGAATCCGAAACCAGTTGTTCTTCACATAGAAAACGCAGCGTTTTGGACATGCAATGTAAGAAAAGCTTTTTTTATTTTTATTTTTATTTTTACAAAATTATCCAATTGATTCAGTTTGGTACTGACTACTGAGCAACAAAAAAATAGTCTGTGTGAACTTTTGCTTTAGCTTTACATTTTTTAATTTACTCTCACAAAACTTTAACTTAAAAATAATGGTTGTGAGTCTTGTGACTTGAAAAAAAATGTAAAATTTAGTGAAACTGTCGAAACTATGGATTACACAAACTTTTTGAAGCAGTTACGATTAATTAAAATACTATAATTTAAAAACTTTTTCACATATTTTAAGGCCAATTTGTCAAGCAACCCCTCAAATAGGTAAATTTAATAAATATGTATATTTTCTTTAGTTGGGATTAAGTTTCTGCCTATAAGTAAAACGGACGGAATTGAGTCATGACCCCAAAATATCAGATTATCAAAGCTTAGTTTCTTCTCTTCCCAAACCCATAACAAAATGAAGATCTCTTTCTCTTCTATTCTCTTGGTACTAATTGTTGTTTTCTTCATTTCTTCTTCAGGTAAATTTATGATAATTTTCTTTGCCAAAACAGGATGACAACTCTTTGCTGTATTCTTGGTTGAAAATCTGAAGTTAAAATATGTAATAATTCCTTTTTTTAGACTTTTTGTGTTTTGATGATAA
Organism: Microthlaspi erraticum; assembly: GCA_902728155.2. Taxonomy (NCBI): domain Eukaryota; kingdom Viridiplantae; phylum Streptophyta; class Magnoliopsida; order Brassicales; family Brassicaceae; genus Microthlaspi; species Microthlaspi erraticum. The sequence goes on along the minus strand of CACVBM020001240.1, from coordinate 634,234 downwards.
CAGAAAACGAGAAAATGGTAGGAGAAGCGAGAACATGTACTGACGCGTGGAATTGTAATGGAACAGAAGAGCAATGCAAAGAACAGTGCCTCACTGCGCGCAAGGGAAAAGGATTCTGTGATGTGTTTGCTCCTCTTTCTGTTGCATGTTTTTGCCAATATAGTTGCTAAACACTACAAAAATGTATTGATGGAAGACCCTTAATCCGTTAGATCTTATGATTAAAATAATAAACTCAGCTATCTTATTACAGTTTACTAACAATACATTTCATTTTAAGCAATGAAGCACTTATCATCTTTAATAAATAAGTGAGCTCTAAGACTAAAATGTGAAATGTGATAAATAATCATCCTTCTTTAAACTTTCAAAGTCAAACTTCCACCAACCAAAACAACAGCAAAAAAAAACAATGGAGACTGATTTCTCAAGAGTCACTCTCCGGCCGTTCGATCTGATGGACGCTCGCGATTTCTTGAGATGGGCCGGTGATGATCGAGTGACCGGAAATCTCCGTTGGCCGACTTTTACAACGGAAGAGGAAGCTTTGGCCTTCATTCGAGACGCATGTCTGCCTCATCCATGGCGGCGATCCATCTGCATCGATGACCGTTCGACTGGATTCATCTCAATCTTCCCTGAGACCGGCGATGATAGGTACAGTGTTTTCATATGATTTTATGGCATATGTTGGTCTAACTGAATTCAGTTTTGTCATGTTAGTGATGTGTGAATCTTTTAATAGGAAGTTAAATCTCAGATTTTAATAACTTACCACATATATGGTCAAAACATACAATGACCACGTACGGTTGTTATGTGGTATTTTAAAAGAAAAGAAAATGAACATTTTACAGTACTTAGCTAATTTACTTTTATACATTAAAATCAATAACTAGTGTATTTTTGCCGTAGCATGTTAATTTGGAGTAATTTTACATGCTAATTATGATTATAATTTATAAGTAGTCTATAAACTGATATTTTATTTACTTAATCCCATATAGATATATCGATATACAAATGAATTATTATATATTTTGCTGTTTTCATGATTCAAAGCGCATATTGGGTATGGATTATCTCATGAGTACTGGGGAAATGGGATAGCGACGAGGGCAGTGTCAATTGCAGTATCGCAAGTGTTCAATGACTTGCCTCATGTTTTGAGGCTTCAAGCTTTTGTCCAAACACAAAACAAAGCATCCCAAAGGGTTCTCGAGAAGACTTGGTTTCAAAGAGAGGGTTTGCTCAGGAAGTACACTTACCTCAAAGGTGAAGTATATGATGTGTTTGTTTATAGTCTCTTGTCCTATGATCTTCTTCCACAAGCCTCCTCAATCCAAATTGTCTAGTAGTAGATAATAGAACATGGATTGAGACTGAATTGTGAAATTTTGGTATAACAGCAAGAACCGAATCAAACCGAGTCAAGTAGCGTTGAGCGTTCTATGCAATGTGAAGCCTCGTTCAATTGGCAAATGTACAAACCGAATTATTTTCTGAACCAAACAAATTTCTTTTTAAAGTATTATTGAAAACCGAAACATCAAATCGAAATTTGGTACTATTTTACAAAACCAAACCGATGATGGTCCGATGTAGTTAACCATCATTCAATTGGCAAATTCTCTGCCTCACGTCTGACCGACTCGAACAATTCAGTGGATAAGTAACGTTCCCCGCCACTTGGGAAAATCACCTGAAAAACCGGACAGTAACCGTTAATTTGACTTTTTAAAATCCGGTCTGATTTTGAATTTGAGTAGACTCTTGTAAAAACAGAGTTTTTAGTCTTTCACTTACAGCTATGAGCTTCCCGGCGTTTTCTGGCCGCTTCGCCACCTTTATTGCAGCGGCTGCAGCAGCTCCGGAGGATATTCCAACCTGCGGAACGTAAACATTTTCATCAGAAATGTTGGTTTTATGGCTTATAAACCAACACAAATGTCAAACCAGAGATTGTATTTGTACCAGCAATCCTTCTTTCAGTGCGAGAAGTTTTGCTGTTTCAATTGCTTCCACACTTGTCACCTGAAATTTAAAAAGACAAAGTTCTTACGTCTCTGACATTTCTTGAATGTCACGAAGAAGACATACCGATATAAAACAAAACATCAGGTACATTACTTGAATGACTTCATCAAGAACGCTGAAATCCAAATTGTCTGGAACGATTCCAGATCCAATACCTTGGATCGAATGCATACCTATGGTTCAAGAAATCCAGGTTTTATTATGTTAAGTGATCAATTTTATCAAAAAAAATGTTAAGTGATCAACAAAGAATTAAACAGCAAGAAACTTGACATGTGTTGGTTTTGGCACTCAAGAAGAAAGAATTTAAACACTCAAGTGCCAAAAAGAGAAACAAACTCTAACCCGGTTGGCCTCCACTGATAACCGGGCTTTCTGAAGGTTCCACCCCATAAACCTGTTGATAAAACAAGTACTCGAACATCTCTGTTTCTAACCAAGTTCTCATGACATGATTGGAATTTGAATATATAAGAGTTTGTGTACCTTAAAGTCTTTATTCTTCTCCTTGAGGAATTTTCCAGATCCGGAAATGGTTCCACCAGTGCCAACACCGGCGACCAATATATCTACTTCCCCTGCTGAGTCTCTCCATATCTCTGGACCAGTGGTTTCATAATGAGTCTGCAGAAAAAACCATTTTAAACATTAACCAAAAACAGAGATATAAAGAAATGTGAAAGGAGAGTCCATATGTATATATATACTTGTGGGTTTGAAGGATTCTTGAATTGCTGGAGCATGATACCATCTGGAGTCTTGCTTAATATCTCTTCTGCTTTCTCGATTAATCCTTTAACACCTTTTCTCGGCTCTGTTAAGTGAAGCTCTGCACCTAGTGCTAATAGAATGATCTTTCTCTCAAGACTCATTGATTCAGGCATTGTTAGCACTACTTTGTAACCTCTAGCTGCTCCCACAAAGGCTAAACCGATGCCGGTGTTACCAGATGTTGCCTCTATCAATGTGCTCTGAGTAAACAAAATAAAAATCCAAGATTGAAAAAAGCAACAAGAAAAATGGATGTATGAGTTAATAATTGTTCTACTTTTACCTTTCCGGGCGTAATTAACCCTTTGTCTTCTGCATCTTTAATCATACCATAAGCGATTCTAGCAACAAAGAGATTTCTCAGGAAACAAATTGAAATGTCTTGTGGAGCAAACAAAGAGATTTCTCAGGAAACATATTGAAATGCCTTGTGGAGCAAACAAGAGAAGTTATATATGTGTACGTACCGCTCCTTGACACTAGAGCAAGGCTCCATCATCTCAAGCTTAGCCGCGATGCGAGCAACACAACCATCTACAATGTTGTTCAGATACACCATTGGTGTGTTTCCTATCAACTGTCACAGAATGACTAAGTACATAACTTGAACTAAGAAACTACAACTTAATTCTGAGCAAAATGTTGAAAGGTTTTGATTTACTTGAGTCACGTCATCTTTGATCGAGCAACTGTCCTCCATCTGCAACATCAATTTTCCCAATTTGGGTATGGAAAAGAAGATCACAAAAGAAAAGTCAAGAGATTTATAAGATATAATTTACGAAGAAGGCTGTATTAAAATTTATAAACCGGAGAGTGCTTTAGACCATGAATTTTAAGTTCAAACTCGAAAATTAAAACAGAGAAGAGAAAAAAAAAAATCTGAACAGCAGAAATCTCAATGTCTGAAAATGAAAAGCAAGTCTAGAACAATGATGAAACAAATGAGTTGCTCTCAGTGAACGATGCAAAACATTCGTGTTCTTGAGCTGAAATCGATCCTGCTTTAAAGGAGAAGCTTTTCAAGTTCGCAGATTTAGGCGAGCAAACAAAAGAAGAATTGTAAGGAAATAAATCCAGAGCTTACCCTTACCACGTTCGAATCCAGACGAAGAAGAATATAGATAATGTGCAGAAAGAGGGAGAGAGAGAGAGAGGAGAGCTGTTCCGGTGGCGAATAAATGAGAAAGTCAAAAGAATAATGCTGTATATATTGTATTGTACACACATACACAAATGTATGTTGAAAATTACTTTTTAATTCATAAGGTAGCAAAATTTCGGTTTGATTAAAACAATAAAACTCTTGAGTCTTGATGACAAAAACAAAAACAAAATTTCGGCTTTGTCTCCCTTGTTTGGCCTTGAGATCTTTCTCTCTTTTTGTAAACGATTCAGGGTGTAAGCAAAGTTAGGGTTTTGTGGCAGAAATTAGACCACGCATTTAGAGACAGAGAAAACAGTTGGCCGGCAAAGCCTTAAATCATAATAAACGACGTGCTAAAAACAAATTCGTAGCAAACCTTACCTACCTAACACTGGCCTCTTCTACACGTGAAAATTTTCTGCGTTCATGACTATTAAAATTTGTTAATTATGCGTTTATGTAACTTCTTTTTATAAAATTTGGAAATCTTTCTCTGATGCACATTAGCACTTCTTGTCATGAAGCACTTTATCCAAATAACCACCTGAAAAAAACTGAATCTAACTTTATCTTTCCCAAATGTCAAAAGTTTTTAAAGTATAAAAATTTTAGTTCAGTCAATCAATCATCAATAAAGTATGAAGTTATGATATTACACTTAAACAACTGCGTCTGATCAAGAAGAAACAAACCAAAGGCGAAATAAAACATGTCATTTATTACAGGGACAAAGATTAGCACACAATTTATTAATATGATGACTTTATCTTTTGAGAGAAAAGTAGCTAGAAGTCGTCTTTGTTATTGGACAAATGATTCTATGAAAAAAACTATAATCTAATACAAAAGGTTATACACAAACCCCCCCCCCTATGATTTCATCCCTATTGACAAATAATTTAAAAACAAAAAATCAAACTGATGAAAAAGCCTAGAGAAAAGATCCACAATACCTTAGCAATTTATATAACTTAAAAAGATTCAAATCTCATACTATACTCACCACACACACACCCCAGAAGGTTAACTTCAGAGATATCAAATATCAAACCTAACTGGTTATTTCCTTGTCGTCGTCATCACTCATCATCGTCGTCTTATTCATCTTCTTGCTTTCATCATCATCCACCACTCGGCATAGTCTTTAACTCGTGCAATGTAGCTCTAATCTGTTCTTGAACCAACTCTAATCTCCTTGAATACACTTCCAGCTCCAGTATCTGCTGTTTCCTCCACCGCTCATCCGCCACCGCCTTGTTCCCTCCTCCTTCTCCACCAAAACCGAAATTAACCGGCCGTGTAAAGACAGGGCTTAACGAGCCAAAGCCATGAACACCACCACCGCCGCCTGAAAACCCTCCCATTGCAGCCATCATCATACTCGTCGTCCCATTCATCATCTCCTTAATCACAGGAGAGACACAGTTTTTCACAGTCTCTTCGATCATGCCCCCGAGATTCCCTCCAATACCAGCATACGCGGTTTCGTTGAGGTTAACATTGCTAGCTGCGTTTGGTATTTGCCCATCAGAGGGAGCGATCGGTTTGTTGTCTTCTTCAATCTTCCCAATCCGTGACCGTGATCGTTTCCTCGATCCGCTGCTGCTACTCATCGTCAATTTCTTCTCGACTCCGTTTTCGGAATCGATGTCAAGAGCAGGATTAGAGCTAGGGCTATTGAAGGCTGAGTAGTTACCATTGGAAGTGTTGTGATGGATATTATTGGTTTCTTCGAAATCCATCACGCTGTTATCTTCAAACCCTATGATTTTCCCGGTTTGATTCCAGATTTTCCTGGAGATCTCGAAAGTCGATTGATCGTGAGGGCTCTTGAAGAACACCTCTTTACCGGAGCTGATCTTGCTCATCACATTCCGGTACTTCTTCTTCAGCCGGCGGAGCTTCTCCACCAGCTGGTTCTTGTTGAAATCGAGCTGGAGCTTCGACTTTATCTGCTCGTAAAACGGCGCCGTGTCGGGCGGGTGGGAGCTGCTGCCTCGGTGCGACGTTATGTAATCGAGGAAGCCACGGAGGAGCTCGATCTCGTCCTCGTCGGTCCACAGCCTCTGGAAAAGGCGTCTTGAGTCGTCGATCGGGGGTCTCTGATGGACGATCTCCGTCATGCGGTGCCATTTCGGATCGGAATCCACCGGAATTACGGACACAGGGACCGCGGATCCAGCCGGAAGTGCAACGGTCACGGCGTCTACGGAGGAGGTCGTCGTCGCCGTTCCGGAAACGACGGCAGTCGCGGAGACCGTGGAGACCATGGCGAGTGAAGATGTAGACGGAGAATTCAGATCTTCCTCTTCCGGATCGTCGTCTTCGACCTCGTTTGTTTCCGGTATGACGACGTCATCGTTCTCCCGGAGATCCTCGTCGGTGTCAGTCTCTCCTCCGTCTCCTACACCACCTTCCTCCAGATCCGGCGATTCCAATGAGAAATCAGCGTCGCGATGATCCGATGTCATCTCCGCGAAACAACGAATAAAAAATCAGCGGAGGAGAAGAGATCCCTGGGTCGTTGAGCTCCGATCTGACGACGAAGACCACGAGGATCAGATCTAAGTGCCGAGATCCAGATGGAGAGAGGGAGTGGGTTCACGAGGATTGGTACGCTTGTGTGTTGGGTGGTAGGGGCATGAGAATCTTCGACCCAACCAGGGGTGGTCTCGGTATTTCATAACTTAACGTTTACGAATAGGCAAAGTAAGTGGTCACCCACTCCTACACGCACTCTTCTTATTATTGCGGTCAGTTCAGTTGTGTAATGACGTCCCTCGGTCCCAACCAAAAATCTCAAATTCCAGAATACGCCAGTGTCTGGAATAACCGAGTGGAAACCGAATTTCCTAAAACTCGGTTCGATTGTATACGGTTCCTTCCTACCGATCGATTGCCAAGGGCCTTATTTTAGTTTTTTTTTTCTTATTTAAGAATTAAAATTTTCACTTATAAAATTATACTTAATGTGATGAGGTATTAAGTCTGTATAACATAAAAAAAAGTTGAGGTATAAAATAAGAAGTTAAAGTGTAGTTTGTACCGATCGGTGAATTAGTGAATACATATAAACAAAATACATATAGTTTGTACTTTGTACCATGTATAAGAAGATCCACACACACACACACATAAGAAGAGCCACTAGTAGTAATAATACCGTAGTAGTAAAATCATTGCTGACATACACACATACACACACACATAAGAAGAGCCACTTACGTCAACCATCTCGCCTGCTCGAAAAGAAGGTCCTAGAACCGGGCCTAGCCGTCAATGAGAGCTCAGTCGAACAACATAAAAAAAAAACACATCAAGGAAGAATTTTACGTGGCTTCAGCTAGAACTCTTTTGCATTTTTTAAGGCATAAGGCAGTTGTTTTGGCCTGTTGATTTTATTTTCCCGTAAATATTGGAAAGCCTTGTTCACTTAGGATGTGTAAATTGTTTTGCTCCATTAATTACAATCCTCTAACTTGACGATGTTTGAATGCAGATAATGGGAATAATTAAATTTGTAAACTCATACTTGACTTCTATCTTCTTTAGTTGAAGACCCAAGAACACTAACAAACTTATGACACATTGTTAAGACAGCTTTGTTTGGTAGAATCGAGACATTGTATATAAACAAAAGAAGTTACAAAATGTGTGTACCTATTATTCTTTCCATTTTAATATAAAATATTTTTTTTTTAATTTGAATAACAAGTAAAAGAACCCTAAGTATATAAATGTTAAATTAGTGAGAAGAAAAGGTCGATACATATAGGCATATAGCAACACAGCCTGAACAAATTAGGGTTTGACCAAAGATGGGGCACCAAGAAAAGGAGAAGCTAAAAAGCAACAGAAGAAGAGAAAGAAGACAATGGAAATCAAATATGTCCTTACCTCTCGATCTAACCAGAGAGATACTCTTACGGCTGCCTGGGAAATCTATTGCGAGGTTTCGTTGCGTTTCGAAGCGTTGGTCATCAACCATCGCCGATCCATATTTCATCAACTCGTTCGAAACTCGGTCCTCAACAAAGCCGAGCCTTCTACTCTGTCTCATAAAAGGTGACGATTTGTTTGTTTCCTCGATTCCGCAAAATACTGTGGATTCGAACGAGGCTTACTCTTCTTCTCTTCCCGTTGATCGTTATCATATGAAACTCCCAGCAAAATATAGTTACTTCCCTCCTATGGAATCCGTCCACGGCTTGATATGCTTTAAAGATTCGCCAGATCCCAAAGTTTGGAACCCTAGCATGAGAAAGTTCTTGACGTTACCAAATCCCAATAACCATAAGAGCTGGAAAAAGCAAACACTCTTTCTAGGTTACGATCCCATCGAAGGTAAACACAAAGTTGTGTGCATTCGCTATAAAAAGTTTTCATACGTATGCCGAGTTTTAACATTAGGATCTGCTCAAGAATCATGGAGAACGGTCAGAACCAACAATAGACATCGTTCTTACTATTATACTTATGGGCGATGCATCGATGGGGTGATATATTATCTAGCCGGTATTCGTACAGGGCCTTATTCACCTCATTCAGCTTATTCAGCTTTTTCAGCTTTAATGAGCTTTGATGTCAGATCTGAGAAGTTCCATATGATTAAAATACCATCGAATATTGATAAGGATGTGCTGATAAATTATAAGGGGAGGATAGCTTGTACTGATGATTATAATGATAAAAGATTGTGGATTTTGGAGGATGCAACGAAACACAAGTGGTCTAGTCAAGACTTTCTTGTACCTTTACGTCACTGGGATGATAGTTTGGAAGCCATGTTCAAACTAAAAGGTTTCACTCATGCTGGTGAGTTTATTTTTGGAGAAGGCTCGTTTCGAAAATCGTCATATATTTTATCTTGTGATAGAGAAACAGCTTTAGAAGGTTCGAGTTTAAAGGAGTTAGAGTTGGAGACTATTATAGGCTCAGTGCTTTCCCGAATCACATTGAGAGTCTTTTGTCTTTGTAGTGATTTATCATTCCTTACTCTTCTTCTATCCCCTTTCATTACCAGTTTTATTTTTTTGTAATTCTATCCACATCGGCTATTACAATTTGTTTATTTTCTTATGTTGGTTTTCTTTGAAATTAAGTCCTTGAGGTAAGAGCTTCAAGCAAACCATTGTGCATGCCAGTTGATAGCAAGATGAAAACACATATTTTTCTACAGTTTGGTCCTTAAAAACCGTCGGGTTTTGGTGAAATTGTTGTGGACCAATGCCCTCGGTTAGAACCCTCGGAAGACTCAGCTGATTCGTCAGCTCGGCTTAACTGATTCTCCACTCAAATTTTCACTAAGACCGATCCCAGAAGCAAGTTCACACCTTGTCTTATAAGCACATGTACGCTTTCATCAGCAACACTAGTCGCTGGACATGCTTGTCCTGATGCGTGTTAACATTTAAAAATCATTCTTGTTTCACTGACAACGTTCAGCTCACAATTGTTTGTCTACAAAGAAAACTAGGCTGTACCAAAAATATATTTATCTTCTGTGTCAAAGCTGTTGCAACTTTGAAGAACAAGAACTTTAACATGTGTTGACTTAACACACAAGAAACATTTAAAAGCTAATGCAAATATTATATCTGCAAAAACTAGCGATGGTATCAAGTTGATACTATCAACGAAGGAGAATCGAGAGCCAAGTACCAACTCCGGTAAGAAGTGGTAGTTTGAAACACCTCTTTTCTTTTTTGTTTTTAATCTATTGCTGGTTATCTTTAATCTTCTCTTAAAACTTACTCTTATATTAAAACCTGAACATAAACAAAACCCGCAAGTGCCGTATTTTGGGAAATTTGATTATTGTGATAGTTTTGGAATTTTTATTTATCTTTGTGGTATTAGTGAGATTTTGACCTCTTGGTGGTACTCTTAGAATGTATTTGGTAATTCATCTTCGTTTTCTTCTTTGTTAACATAGGAAAACGTTTAGTTTCTTTATATCATGTTCTTCCACATCTTCGTAATTACATAAATTGTTTAGAAAATGCAATTCTTCCTAAGTGCAAATCACTTTACAACATCGACAGAGATGTCGAGTATAATGTCAAAGGCAACACAAGCCACCGATCAGTGTGTAATATATTACGAGAAAACTCTTTATCCACTGTAGATTTGAATGGTGGAAACAGACGACAGGAGTTTAAATATAGATATATTGGACAGAGCTTTAGACTGTTGTCTATCGAACGCTTAAAATCAAACAAAAAATCGAGTTAAACAAAAGGAAGCAAAATGCTCGAGATTTTTTTAGTAAAGATGTCTATAGTTGGAGAAAAGATCTAATAGCAGACAAAATAACATAAAAAGGTGAACAAAGGTTCCAAGATGGCAATGCTCTGTCTTGAGGATCTTACTTCTTCTTGGGATCACCAGCCTTTGTCTGCAGACATCAAACAAACAACAAAAATGATTAAAAGAGAATCCAAGTGCTTCCCAAAAAGTGTGATAATGTCATTAGCAAAAATAGTCTCACCTTCTTAACACCACGGATCTTCTTGGCTCTGTTCTTCCTTTCCTTAATTTGTTTCCTTGATTTCTCAACCTTGGTGTCAAGTCCATTCTGCCCAAATCATATAAGCAACCATTTAGATACAACAATAAAGAGAACCCATGTGCAGACCAACTCTAACGATTAGTAACAGCCACTTAGTTACATGGAACTGAGAGTGGAAAGAGAGCATATACCCTGATGAGTCTGTATTTGGGTTCGAATTTCTTGGCATTCTCGACAGTGTCGTAGATCAAACCAAAACCAGAAGATTTACCACCTCCAAAGTGGGTTCTGAATTTGAAAACAAATATTGCGTTTGGGTCTTTGACCTCGTACATCCTCGCTAGCTTCTCCTTCAGCTCAGCCTTTAAAGTAAAACCAAAACCAATTCAACTGTTACAAACCTTTATCACCAAAAGTCTAAAGCGACGAAGTAATTAAAGTAAAGATCTTACCTTTGAAACATTTGCTCTCCCAGGGTGAAGAACATCAATAACCTACATCCACAAATCCACAACATTCTCAGTAACTCATCGACTATAATCTTCATTGGAACTATGTGAATATGCAAACTCAACAGATAATATAACACTTGTTTCGCAAATGATCCACAAATTAATTAAAAACCAGTTACTCAGATTCGAAAAAACTGACAATTCACTCTCGTCCCACTTCCCAGGTATTAAATATCAAATTGGCATCAGTTGAGACTCACTAGACTAGGTCAAAAACCAGAAAATCTGACTTAAGACATTAAACCCGATAAAATTAACATATCCTGGAGAAAAATGAATGCGCCTTGAATCGAGAAAACGGATGCAATCGCTTTCGATTGCGTTCCTATCAATATAGGCCGATAATACTAAACGTAGAACGACACAATGATGCGGATGATAGAGAAAGAGTTAAGCAAAAATGGAACTTACGAACTGCTTCCTGGCGAGAAGTCTGTTGGTCATGAATTTCCGGGTCCGGATGGTGACTGCCTTTTCCGCCATTGTTGCGATTTCTCCGGGATCAAGTGAAGATCGCTGCTTAGCTTGGGTTCGTCCGCTCGGGTAAGAGAAAGAGACGCGCAGAGAAAGCTGTAGCTTTTATATACTTAAGGTCCTTAGGGTTTTCTCTCTTTCTGTTTCTAATGGGCCTTAACTTTATTGGGCTTACTCTATTTCGGGGTTGATTCTGTAAAAGGAGTCCAGTGGGCCTAACTATTTATAGCCTGTATATTTTTTAATTTTCTTTTTTTTTGGTCAGCGTGATATTATTTAGTCAATATTTCCGGCGCACAATAGTATAATACAAAACTGAGGTTCGTCGTCTAGTTTCAACTTTTAACGATTTGGTGAGTGTCAACTTCATGCAATAAATGAGTTGAGTTAAACCAATTCGTATAATAGATTAGGGCTTCCAAGAATAGTTTGGTGGATTAAAACAAACAAAAAAAACCAAAAAGTTTACAACTTTTGGGAAAGAAAGAGTAAATTCTTAAAAATGAATCTGATAAATCATTTTGTTGGTCTTATTAGCCACACACTGACACACACACACACACACGAATGTTCGGATGCGTTGGCTTCCACCGCAAAAGATTATCTGAGGGTTGTAATCGATGATTCGGCCATATATTTAAGATCCGAAATAACAAATAGTGCAAATTATAATCTTGATTATTACTTGCCGGTGACGAACCTCTTGCATTATATCCATCCCTACATAATAATGGGGGCCTAAAATAATGTATTTGGAAATCAAAAAGATTTGGGACCGACAGGAAAATAAAAGGAGGAGGATAGGAGAAGAATGGTTGGCACTGAAGTGGAATTGGGTACGAAAAGAGTACGTTGATCTGTACATTCAATACACCACATGTCATCAATAAACGACCATTTAAGCTTTGATTTGTAAAGACTCTCATATTAATAAATCAGTTAATTTTTCTTCTTTTAATGGGTCAACCTAATTCAATTCTTCATACGTCCCTACCATTTTTCATTGTCTTTTTATTTTATTTTTTCATTCACTTGCGTTCAATGAATTTTCGTAAACCGTCATGTTCCGAGTTTTGATTTTGGACAGGGTATATAATACATCATTTTCATGTTCAAAACCATTCTAACGTCTTTTTCGCCATTCAACATTACATGTGGTTAGTATCTTTTGATCGGTTTATCTATGCAATGTAACTAAGGAACCTGAAACCACCTATTGACACATATATTTAAATGATACTCATAACAACCACAATGATGACGTAACATTTCATAAAAGATTCGATGATCTACCTATCTTAGATCTCCAAGATATACTCATATACATATGATCCGAGCTTCGTATTTTATTGTAGAATTGAGCTTATAATATATAGGCTTACCACATGAACGGTTGAAAGTCACACGTGGTGGTAAAGAAACAACTGAATTTTATTTCATTTTCAAAGTTTGATTTGTATATGGAAAATACTGTAAAGTTTTAGATGGGTTGATAATACTATTTTAGTCATAAAGCTTGAGATTATATTTTCTGTCACTGTTTAAGTGTTAAATCAGGCGGCGAAGAACTTAGGATAGAGAGAATCGTTTTCTAGTGTAGATATTGACAAGAAAATAAAAGTCTTATTGAAAATGTCCAAACATTTATATAGTAATCATATAGTAACGACAAACCAACCATGTTAGTAGCATATATATACACATTCAATTTCCTAAAGTTTTTTTTAAAAATTACCAACGCATGTGAATGAACCCAAATTTCAAGTAGATTGGTCGGCAATGGAACATGGCTCTGCTGCTGTGGGGTTGCACTTATAATTGCTATTTTGTCCTCTCTTTTTTTTTCTCCTTTCAATTTTAATTAACATTATCCAAAATTATTTAAGAGATTTATACAGGTGCAAATTTATTTGGTATGTCATTTTTACACAGTTATATGGTCTTTCTAAAACTTGGAATATCAAATTATATATTTAAGCAAACCACCATTTCTTTCAGTGCCCGGAGTATTATTGTGTAACTATAATAAGAAAGGTTACTTCACATTGGTCAATAATTCGTTTCCATTATTTTTTGTCATCAATTCGTAACCAATCCTCTACATTTTCTCCCCACATGCATTTAATGGCACCTTGTATACAGATGCGTTCCAATATCAGTTATATGACCTATTTCATTTCATAAAAAAATATGACATATTTCATGAGTTTTGACTAATACTTCAATACAACTTCAAAAATATTGTTGCATTTGAAAACTTTCACATTCTAGATTCTCGAGTAAGCGGAAGTGTATTATTGTAAAAATTAACCCAAGTAGATCTATTAAGTATACTAGTGTGTTACCTTGTAGAAGAAGTTTTATAATAGCAAACAATATGTATGTATACATGAAGAAAAGCAAGAGTAGTCAAGATTCAATGGCATCGACAGGAAGTGAAGTTGTTCTTTTAAGACATTTTGGTACCAATCTTTCTCCAAACACCTTCTCTTTCAATCTTTCTCCATCGACTCTTACCAAACCGGAAACAGAAGAACCCGGTATTTCGTCTTCCGGATCCGCCTCTTCTCCGGATTCCTGCCACCGGGCTGTTACCTGCTCATCTTGAATCTCTCTGAGCTCAATTTGGCATTTTGCTTTAAGCCATCTCAACTCTTGCTGGACCTGATTCTCGGTTTTCTCCGATTCGCAGTATATAGACGGCATAAACGAGAACGATCCAGAACCGGTTAAATGGTTACTTGCCTCACAAGAAAACGTGATTTCAGGGTTTTCGTATACCTCTTCCTCTTCCTCCTCCTCTTCCTCGGAGTGGTTTTGCCCCGAATCTATCGAGCTAAGCTCGCGGCTCTCCTGCTGTTGCTGCAGCTTCCATATCTCTCTAAGACGAACCTCTGTTTCTCTTATCGTAATCTCCTCAAACCGTCCATGAGTCTCACCACACCCGTTCCTGCAACACTGTGCTACGTTTGCTCCGGGATTAGTCCTCAAGAAATCCATCACCGAGCCCATCGACGTCCGGTTCGATACACAGTTGTTGCAAAAGCTCGCAGCGTTCGCAGCCGCTGCCGCCGCAAGACATTCTTCGAATTCAGGTCCCGGTCTCCAACTAGGCACGAGTTTAGATATCTCTCCGTCGATCATGTTGGCTATCTTCGTAACTCCGTGATCGTCCATATCTAGTTCCGCTACCATCTCCGTTGCAACACTCAGTGCCGTGTCTGTCTCAATGTCAAATGGGAAGTAAATGTTTCGAACACGTCCTGCAACAAAAGCCTTTATCATCAGAAACCAAACAATCCTCACCGGAAAACTAAAAAGATCCAATCTTTTTGTATGGTCAAACCAAAGATCTCAACTTTAAACTCAAAAAGATCTGAACTTTAAACTCAAAAAGATCTCAACTTTTATACTTTAGAACCGAAAGATGGCATTTTTGGACTTTTGGAATTTAAAAGATGGCATTTTTATCACACTCTTGTTCATAGTAAAGAGAATCTTGCTGTTACCTTCTTTGTCAGAGATCCTAAGACGCAAGAACAAGCCACCATCGTCTCTTCTCTTCCCTTTGATGGTTATATCAACATTACCAGGTCTCTTGTCTTCTTCTTCTTGACCATCATCGCTTCGACGTTCAAAGAGCTCGATTCCGTGAGTCTCCTCTGTCTCACCTGGATTATACGCCCAACCGTTCTGATACTCATGACCACCACCACTACTGTAACCATTCGAGTACTGACGGTTCAACGAGCTACTATTCGACTGGTTGTAATTGTAGTAGTCAGCAAGATTATGCGTCGGCTGCCTAACGAGCGGCCCGACCGAGTCATCCATGTCGACTGATCTGAAGTCCAACTCACCATCGTCTATTCGAAGGAAAGGATCGTCTAGTAACTCACGAGCAGAGACTCTAAGCGAGACAGTGGCTAAGCATTTCTCCACGAAGTACTTAACCTCAGGGTCTCTTACCTTGTACAATGCGTCCGGTTTCTTCCCGGACATGACTTTCTTGTAGATCTGAGCTGGGTGAGTGCACTCGCTGTAGGGGTAATCAAATGTAACCATTTCAAGAATGCACATACCGAACGAGTAGATATCTACCAATTCGTTGTAAGCTTCTTCGTAGACTTCAGGAGCCATGAACTCAGGCGTACCTAATTAACAAAAAAGGAGGAAACTTTACACAAAAATCAAGAAACAAAACAGACTCAGCAAGAAATGAGAATTTGATTTGGAGTTTTTGTGTGTGTTTGTATACCGACGCAGTGAGCAGCGTGGGACTTTCTTAAGATGGCAGCGAGGCCAAGATCTCCGATTTTGACCTCTCCTTGGTTGCCATTGACGAAAATGTTGTCACATTTGAGGTCTCTGTGGATTACAGGAGGGTCATGGCTGTGAAGGTAATGTAAGCCTCTCAAGATTTGTCTACACCAATGTTTCACCGCTCTTATGTTAACTCTCTTATGCCTCAGTCTATACCTGGAGGATCCCAATTTCATCAAAACAAATAAAAACAAAACCTCTCTCTCAGAGATCATGAAAGAGATAACAGAGAGAAACGTACTGTCTTAAGGTGCCGGAAGTGAACATTTCAGTGACAAAATTGATGTTTCGATTGGCGGTATCGACCCAGGAGGTGTAGAATTTCATGATGTTCTTGTGTTTTAAGGTCTTGAGGAGATGAATCTCACAGTAGAGCCTCTCGAGATCTTCAGGGCTCTGTAAGAAATCGTAGAGCTTTACTTGGTTCCATGCTACTTCTATCCCTTCATATTCATCAAATGCTCTGTAACTACAAAATCAAAACAAAGGAAGAAGAAGGAAACGTTCTAATTTAGTAAGATCAAAGAAGCTTTTTATTTGGTAGAATCTGAAATGGGTTTAGGTCCAAAACAATAAAGAGATCCAAAAAAAACGCAAAAATTTCTTTTATGGGAAATTAATTTACCATATTAGAAGTGATTCATCTAAGCAGAACAAAAATGCTACACATTTATTTTCCATCTTTTCAATAATGAGATTCAATCATAAATTGGATCAAACATGAGTATTGATTGGGAAATCGAAAAGTTTCAAACTTTATGAAGAAAGAAGAACAGATTAAGGTTGAATCCATTACCAGATCCAGAAAGAGAAAAAGTTGAAATTTTTAAGGGAATTAAGTGAAACATAGCAGAAAAGAAGAGAACGAGAGAAATCGAGAAAGAGATTTGATTCTTACACAGTCTTTGAAGCTCCTTTACCCAGAACTTCATTGTACTGCAATAAGAACAGGAATCACAATAAACTCAGGGACAACGATCAAACAGAACAATAAAGATTTGATATTTAGAGAGATAAATTGAAAGGAAAAAACTTTACTCTTCCATATCTTCCAGTAGGATCAACTTCAACAAACTCAGAGTAATCTGGTTCAAGATAACTCAGATTGTTCATCTCTCTCCCAATCAGAAAAAAATAAATAAATATTTATAATAGATCTACCAATAAATTTCTCTCCTTTTTATTTATGAGGGTGAGTTTAGGTTTCTTCTTATAGCCATTTCTTCATAATCATCTTGTTTTATTTTTTTTCTGACAAAAAGGAGTAGAACAGAGGTATGAAACTCATGTAGATAAGAACAGTATCTGTATTTACTCTCATTATCACATTATAATAAATACTCTATAGAGAGAGAGAGATTTTGAGATTTGAGCTTTGAAGACAGACAAGCCAAGCTTTCTTCAATAGTTCAATGGAAGTTTTTTTTTTATTACAGAGAGATACAACCACCTGGTGAGAGAAGACAAAAGAGGGTGTGCGTCTCTTGAGGGATGGTGGTCCAAAAGTGGTAAAACTCATAGTACAAAATATCAATAAGTTTCATTACTTTTTACCTTTTTATATATACTAAGTATTAATAAGAAAATTAAGAAAAAAACTCTACATAGTAGCAAGGAATTGTACGGTATAAATTATCATTAGTGAAGTAAATATAGCTAACTTTTGTTATTGTGTGGATTCAATTGATGAATAAAGATTAATTTTGGAAAAAATAATTAATGGAATGCATTGATTAATTTGTGGAATAGTTTTTAAAATATTGATTAAAATCTAAACGGCCCCCCATTACAACCTATGCAGCTAACATCTAAAAGACTAGTCAGCTTCTACCATCAAACAACAATGCCATGTAACGAACTAATGTTACCATTACAAGATTGGAAAAGAAAACACTCAAATTAAATTCCTAATATGGATTTGAGACAGCGAGACAGATACATTAACATGTCGATTTGATGTTCCAAAGGAGGCAACAAATGCTAGTTTGGCCACGTGTTCAGTTGCTTTTGCTTGGGTAATTACACTGTACTATATATATTTTGAGTTTTTGACCATACATCATTTCACTAACTCGACAATTAATTTATAAATCATATATAGACATATAGTACAGTGGGATTAAATCACAAAGTATAAATATCAACTAAAACAAATTTTGGAAAATAAAAAGATTGATGAGGGTCCTGGGGGCCATCTGGTTTTAGATGAAGAACACACATGTGCATGTGGGTGAATACAAAGACATGCACGATCATCATAGCCTTTTATTATGAAGAAAAAGCAAATAAGACTTAATTGTTTGTGATAATGAATCTCAGACCAACCACAAATCTTATCCATTTGGCCTTTTCCTCACGCCATTTAACTTTATCATAAAGTTTTTGGTTTGATTGATTATTATTTGATTCGTGCATGCAGTCTATAACCTCCTAAGCTAGTTGTATAAATGTTCAAGATTCAAGAATCAAGAGTAATGCGAAAAGAGCTCGAAGGTGGATTTTCTTTCGTATTTTTCTTTTATTGTGTGATTATAAAACCCAGCAAGAAAAAGATAACTTTATATTATGACTAACGAATACTATAAACAACGTCATTAACTTTTAGCCAATAACTAATGAAAATTAAGCGATTATTAAACTGAACCTTGTTTGACTACTTCGTTGGGTGATACCGTGGTTGCCCGTACGGAAGTAATTTGTAATGTAATCCCAAAAGCAATCACAAGTTCACAACACCTAACCTCAATTAACTACTAGTTTAATTAGCTAGTAAAACAAAAACCTATGTTTATAAGATAAACAGTTAATACTCGACTCGCTGTCACTAAACGAGTAATATTAAATTAATCATGCATATGGATTCAAATATCCGTCTAGTATCCCTTTGGTATATACATCACTGATGTTTCAACAATATTGTGACATATAAACATATACCACAGCGATTAGGTGATAATTAGCGATAGGATATGCTTGGACATAATTAGTAGTTGATGATAAATTTATGAATGACTAATCGATATACATATCACAGACATGGAATTGATTAATAACCATACAAAGCTGTGACTGATTTTCTCATCGGTTACGCATATCCATTATATTGCATCTCTTTGTTTGCTTACCAATTATATTTCTTTTGCTCTAACTGTCTTTGTCCCGTTTATATATCGCTGATTCTTCCACTATAGACATTTAAATTATAAAAAGAAAAGCAAAGCTCATAGAAAATTATGAATAGTCAAATTTCAAGTGTGGAAACTGGAAAAATCCAATGTATCTAGAAGCCTGGACTCAATTCAAACTTTCAATCTCATCGTCTTTCAAAATGATTGTAAATTAATACTAAACTGAGAAACTAAACACACTCAATGGCATGAAAAGTACCCTTGAACAAAATAAATCAGATAAATATAAATATGTAGAAACGTGTGGGCCTAGAAAGCCCAATAAGTAGGGATTTGGCCGGAAAACAATTTGCTCATCTGACGTATAAGGAGGGTTTGCTACATAAAAGAGAGATGTGTATGTGTGTACTTGGTAAGTGGTAACCATGCATAGATAACAATAATCTCTGAAGTGTGTAACTATATATATATATATTTTTTTTTAGAAGGGGAAGAACAATGAAAACATACAGTATATGTTTGAGAGAAATGAATTAACAGGTATGGAAACAGTAACAATCCTTAACGCTGGGGATATCTGTACATACACCATGAGTATCAAGCCATCCATGCGTATTTTGCTTGATACAAAGTTTATCACAATCCTCGTCCTTGCATGGTTTCATTGGCTGTGAATATCCACACCATTTTCCTGTGGGCGTCGGCGGCATGGGAATTGGTTTTCCGTTTCCGGTTTCCATCTCTACAATAATCAAAAAATCAATCGAACCGAAACTTATATCAAACAATAAACCTAGTCAATTAACCAAGCTGATACGAAAAGCGATTTGTTAGTGTGTTGGTCATCGTAAATCAAACTCACTAGATGAATTAGCTTTTAGAAATATGTAACATCAAACAATATCAAAGGAACTGATTCATGTAAAATTCTCCATTTTACATTTTGTGATGAAAGGATTATTACCAGCAGCAATGATAAGTAGCACAACAAGAAACGCTACCGAAAATCTCTTCATATTTCTGTATATGTTGTTGTTTGTATGTTTATCAAATGTATTGCTGATTGGAAAACAATGCAGCAGATGATTATATATATATACGCACACATGATCGCTCTACTGAACACTGAAACAATAGAAGGCTGGTTTTGAGTCTTTGACCACTTACTGTTATGATTTCTTTCCATTTTTTACTTTGCAAATCCGGTAAATATTTCAACTAACAACTAAACGATCGTACATAGCTTTATAAATGTCAGGAAATCAAAAAATAATGTCTTCCATAACTGTGGAATCAGCCATTGACTTTACGTGGAAAACCATAAATTTTACGATTACAGTGGGAAAGTTGACTACATGGACTATGCTATAATGCTCAGCAGTCTTGAAGACATTTTTTAACATGACTTTTACCACAAACCATTGAGTTTTGTTAAATTTCTTTGAAATGATTTTTAAAATTTATGCAAGTTTAGTAAATTACCAAAAATCACTGAGTTTTGTTAAATTTCTTTGAGTTATGGTTCAATTTGGTCTGACCGATTAGACCAAGTTCTTTTTTTGTAATTTGTTTTTTTAAATTCAAATAAAAACATCTAAATGCAATAAAATTGTTGGACTGACACTTCCTCTCTCCCGCCGCCGGCAAAACGAAACGCAGTTCCGTTTCTCCAAATCTGTTCGCCTTTTAGTACCTCTTGGCACTCTGATCCGAAGTATCGCCGTAGCTAGAAATTTGTGAGCTCTTCTCGCTATTCACACTTCGTGCGACCCGAATTTCACTCTCGCTTTGTTCGATTGCACAGTTCCACGAAAAAAAAACAGTACAGGTTTGTTTTCTTAGGGATTTGTTTTCCTATTTCGATCTGCGACGCTTCGTTCGACTGTTTTTTGTGGGGTAATTTTGCGGGGAGGTGTTTGGTGACGAAGACTGTATATTCCGGGAGGTTTTTTGGATGAATCGGAATTGAAAAATGAAAACCCTGCTCAAGCGTCTGATATAGTGGTCTCTTTGTCTTTACACTTTGATTCAGTAAAGGCAATGAGCGAGAGTCTTGTGAAAGGAAAAGATATGGTTGAAGCTGATCATAACCACGATTTGGATATCGAATCTGAAACGAAGACACTCGCCAGTAATGTGGCTCGACAGATTCTACTAATCTCTCGTTCTGAATCCTCTGCTGATGCTTACAAAGCCGCTGTCACATATCTTGAATCGGTAATTTTAAGTTTTACGAATGAAGTTTGAATTTTTGTGCATGCTACTGCTGGTTTGCTGATTTGCTCAAGTGTTAGTTGTATTGATGCCTTTTATAGTTATATGATCTGTATTTGATTGCTCATTTTCTATTTTTATACTTTTTACATTTAATAATGAGTGTAGTTTCAAGTGTCTTGAGGTTTGAATTAGTTTCTTCTCTACGTATCATATTCGTTTTTGCTGGTACATGAAGACTCGATGCTGTATATGTAGGTTAGGAGGATTCTCAGTGTTGTTTTGTTTGGTTGACTAAATGTTGCATTTGTTTTTGATTAAGCTGTATGTATTTGATATTTTGTTTCCTGTTTGCAGATTAAGGCAGGTGAAGTTGGGGTTTTGTCTGAACTTTCGTTTCTTCTTGTGGAAAAAGAATGGCCTTTGGAAGTTCGTTTGTATGCCTCTAAAATGCTACAGGTTCTTGCTAAGACGATTTACTCTCTCTCAATCATTTTCTTAACTGTTGTTAATGAACAAAAACTGAGTTAGATAATCTGAGCAGAACTCTGCCATTCCTTGGCCTTTTGGTATTGAGATCGTGCTTCATTTCTGATGGCAATGTTTTGAAGTTAACCTTATCTACACCTAAGTGACACTGTTATATCTTCCCTCCAGGATTTGGTTAGACTGCGTTGGGATGAAATGAGCCCCACCGAGCACATGGATATTAGTGGTGCCTCCTTTGAACTGATGTCTGAGGTAGCCAATCCATGCGAAGAATGTGCGATGAAAAGTGAAACAGTCGCTCTGGTAGCTGAGGTGAGAGCTGGTTTTTCTTTTTTTATTTAACTTTTGCAATCTCTATTTATGGTTGTTTGATGTCAACTTATACAGAATTTCCTTGCAGATATTTGAAAGGGACGATCCAAAGATGTGGCAGGAGTTGTTTCTCTCACTAGTGTCCCTGTCCTCCCGAGGCCCTTTACAGGTAAAAAGGCTTCTTTGTTCTTCTTGTGTAATTGGTTAATTCTATCATGGCATGCTTCAGTTTTTTTCTAAAATTTCTCTAAAACATTAGGCAGAATTGACTTTATGGGTGGTGGAACGACTTTCTGAACATCATAGTAAGGAGTTGGAAGGTAATTAAGAGAAATCTACTTGACTCTCATTTGGTGGATTGCTCTCGTCATTTCTAACACATGTTTCCCTTTCTCATCAGACAAGAAGCATAGGCATCTATTGCAGAGGCTTCCTGATATTCTGGTTTGGTTGCATGATGTATGCTACCTTTGCTCTTATCAACCACTTTGTTTATTGTACCAGTAGTTAGTTTACTGAAGAAACCTTAATGCAGCTTCTTGAAGAACACTTTGGTGCTGCAAGGAACGCAGAAGGGCGACAGAAGGTTGAGTTGGAAAATCAGCATTCAGCTGCAGTTGTTGCTTGCTTGAATGCCATCAACTCATTCACCGAATGGGCTCCCGTTCTAGATCTTGTCGAATACAGAATTGTTGACCAGTTAATAATTCTTGGCTTATACTCAGATTTCTCGTATATAAGCTATGAGCCTATGACTTTGCATATGTTTCTTACTCTCATGTGTCCTTGTATCCTACGACAGGTGTAAATCCTTGCTTTCTACTACTGACTTCTGCCATCTTGCTTGTATGTTCTTCAAAGTTATCTGTTCAAGGTATGCAACTCGGCTGTTTTAGTATCAACTGGAATTTGGAAGTACCTTTCTTTTTCCTGAACATTGTATTATTATCTGCTGTGCTTGCAGAAAAAGACCCACTGATGCTTCTGGTGCTGAGTTTGATTCTGCAATAAGCCACGTGTTTCCGATTTTGACAAGCTTCTCCGGAGAACTGTTATGCAGACTGAAATCAAGTTCTGGGGATATAAATGGAAGTGAATACGACTTTGCTGAACGTATCTGTAAAATTATGGTCTCTCTAGGCTCCACAGGTTTACAGTGCATCTTCACAGATAACAGTGCCATAGCTCTTTATCTGAAACAGGTATCTTAAGTACAGTTGTATTGAATATAGAGATAGATCAACATGTCTTATTGTGATTTACTATTTATATTTATTGGCCTATCATCATGTTTACTGAACGCTTTGCACTTTCTTTCTAGATGCTTGGGTTTTTCCAACATTATAAGTTTGGTCTCCACGTTGAGTCACTGTTCTTCTGGCTGGTAAGTGGCCTGCCTTACCAACAAATCATCATGATTTTTCTCAAATACTGAGAAGTGAAACTTAATGTAAACTTTGGCTTCTATCTTCTGGCGCACAGGCGTTGATGGAGTATTTAATCTCAGACCCCATGGCTCCTAAACCAAGTAGAAAGGGATCAACAAGTGAGATTGACAATAGTTCTGGGCACCTAGATGACGGAAGAAGGATGCTTTTACGCCTTATTGATGATGATATCGCCAGCACAATTCTGGATGTTTCATTCCAACGATTGAATAAGAACGAGGAAGCCCCTCCTGGAACAAACCTTTCCCTTGAGCCATCAAAGTATAAAGATGTGGAATTTTGCAAGTACCAGCAAAGGCTCGTATGTTCCTAAACGCAATACACGTGGCCGTACGTCTTAGACAACTCTCCATTACTTTGATTAAAATTTATTCCTTTGGCGCAGTTTGGTTTGATCAAACTCATCTCTTCTCACAAGCCCATCATTGCCAGTACAAAAGTATCCTCCACAACGATCATGCTTATTAAGAACATATCGGTTCCTTCAGCGCCTTTACAGGTATCAGAAAATGCTACTTTCCATCTCTGATCTTTAACGAATTTCCCTTTTTATAGTCATGACACAAGATTTTGTTTTTTTCCCAGTATGCAGCTGCTATGAAGAGCCAGAGTACTGCTCTGGAAAGTATTCTGCGTAGACTTTTCTGTGGATCTAATGAGTTCGCTGGTGGTAATTCTGAAGTTCATTCTCAACTCCACGTGATATATGAGGGTATGTGGAAGTATATGTCAGATCCCTCCATTTTGTTTTGTTTCTTGTTGTCTGCATTCATTTTTAACTTGGTCTTTTTGATGAATAGACTTGCTTCAGGAGCTTCTTTATGTAAAATGGACTGAACCAGTTCTTATTCAAGCGCACGGCGACTATCTAAACGCAATGATTCCTTTCCTCAAGTATTTGCCAGATGCGGTTGGAAGTGTTATCGACAAATTGTTTGCACTTCTTACCTCTCTTCCACCTACATTTAAAGCTGCAAGATTAAACATCTGTTCATCTTTGATGCGTGTAGCCAAAGCTGCTGACAAAAGCTTTATTCCTCACTTGAAGGTATTTCATAATCCCAAACAATTACCCGAATATAATGCTCTTTAAGACCTTTTGTTTGCTCTTTCTAGTTTCCATGATTTGTTTCCGTATATTTCATGCAGGGTCTAGCTGATAGAATGACACGTTTGCAAAGAGAAGGAACTTTGCTCCCTGGTGAGCATAGTAGTCTCGTGGAAGCATTTTTTGCTATGACTTCTGCGTCAGGGTAATTTGCTGCTGTGTTTATGGTGAATTTGAATGGAATCTCATCTATCGTATTAAATGTAAATGTTGTTACTTGGCACAGAGCTCAAGGGCAGCAAGATAGTTCTACGTTGTTAATAGAACAAGTGCGCCAACAGTGGACTGAAGCAGAGTGGCAAAAGGAATATATATCTAGTCCCTCTGGCTTTGTTCGTTTATGCTCCAATCCGCCCTTAATGCGGTTTGTTGTCAACACAGTCATGGTCTTTGAGAACGCTCTCAAGGGATACAGATTCAAGAAAAGGAAGTTGAACAGGATCTCTGAGATGAATCATCCTCTGGCTTGTCACCTTTCATGGATACTACCACCCCTAAAAGTATGTCTGTTTAACTTCCCTTAAAACTTGGGATTCCAGTTGAGGATTTTCACTTTGCAAAAGAATTACATGATGGTTTGTTTAATCTGCAGGTGTTTCGTGTTATCAATTCTCTGTCGTCTCCTGCTGTGTATCAAACTTTACCCCCAAATCTCAAAGCAGCAATGAAGATATTGCAAGTCGAGTTACAGAGCCTCCAAGGATTCCGAAACCGTAAACCAGCAAAGGGCTTGTTTACTTATTCTAGTGAAGGAAGCTCATCTGATATTCAGAAATGGCTGAAAGCTTTTCGTGATAGCGGGTAAGTGTACAGGCTTTTCATGAATTCGGCCAAGTTATCTGAAAATATTTAACTGTTTTTTTTTGTGGGGAAATATTGTATGCATTTGCAGATATCGTGTCTTGCAACTCTCTGTAACCATTGGAGACACGTTCTACACATCCATTGATGCTAATTACGTTGCGGTGGCACTCACGGAGAATATTTGGTGGATGGAATTCAGACATATCAAGCAGCTTATCAATGCCTTAGTAATTTATCTTGTCAAATCCTGCCCTGCAGATAAGTGGGAGTCATGGCTTGAAATGCTTCTAAGCCCTTTACTGACACATTGTCAGCGAGCTCTTAGCTCCTCGTGGACTAGTTTTCTGCGTGATGGCAGAGCCAACGTTCCAGATTTGCTCAGTTTTGAAGGTGGAAAGAACATCAAACCCAAGCTGGAAGAAAAACTGATCATAGGTTTAACTCGGGCCGTTGCGGATTTGCTTTCAAAGATGTCTGCTCCCGAATTAAACACAGGGCTTCCTGATTTGAACCACTCAGACCGACTTGTTCATGGTGAAATGTCTCTTCTCAAGGATTTTGATGCACTAAGATCTAGCTGTTTGGTGAGGTATGTATAGGACGCTGTGTGTTTATAACTTCTTGGTCCATACTCTTTTTGGATTATTAATAACAAGAATTACATTTTTGTTTGTTTGTTTGTTTTGGCAGCTTCCTCTTGAGTTGCAGAAACTTGGCGCAGCCAGTGTTGCAGTTTTGTTTACAAGCCTGCACCTGGACAGACGGTGTTATTACAATTACCAGTCTCCGTAGTTTTCTCATTAGCGTTATTCATCTAGCCATAATGACGAACAACGGAGAGCTTGGAGAATATGTTTCAAAAGATTTGTTTTATGCACTCATCATGAGCTTGACCATAGGTGAAAATCTGAAAAACAGTTCCGTAATTTCCATATTAGTTGGTCTGTGCCATGAGATATTTGTTCATCTTTCCGAGAGGCACCAAGCTCCACGACAGGTCAGTTTTGATTTTTTGATAGGTTTTTTTATCTCCTCAGTTATATTTCAGTGAAACCTGACTGTTCTTTGATATCTTCAGGTGTTGCTGTCATTCCCTCGTCTCTCTCTCGATGATCTGCATGCTTATGAAAAAGCTTTGGCAGAAACTTCTGAAACCAAAAGACAGAAGCAGCTTACGAGAAGCCTCTTGTCATTAGCTATTGGAATTAGCTTAGAATACACTAACTGATCAGAAAACTATGTATGTCGTCGATGGCCTGGTGAGAATACTTAGCTCCTCTGTATATGGGAATTAGTTTTTACGTTTATGAAGTTGCAATTATGGACCTTGTTTCATAACAGAGAAACAGAACTTAAGTTCTTTAACGGAAGAGGAGAAATAATTGTCTTTTTCATAACTGTATCAAATGGCATCACTCGTTAACTGTAAATGGAAAAATTTAAATTTTAGTAAAATTGGTGAATTTACATATACAAATACATGAAGAATTAGTAGGCATTATGGCCAAATCACAAATGCATGAATATTAGTGTGCTTAGATGAATATCTGCCTGATTGCTTCGACCGCAGAGACACTCCAGCTCTCCACATGCCTCACAATCTTGTTCAAAAACCAATGTCGCAGAAAAAGGACGTAAATAAATATACTATGATCGAAAGAGCATAAGATTCGTTCTTTTTTTTGGGTATGAATGTTATAAGATTCGTTCTTTTCTTACTTTGAAGTCTCTATCGAGTTCATAGACCGTACTTCCGTCGATTGATATCAACGGTCTCCATGGGAATTTCAGATAAGTCCTGAAAACATAGTTCAAGAGAATAAACATCAAGAAGATAACACAACACTTTCTCTCAAAAAGTGTTATAAGTTTCATAAGAATACCTTAGCTTCCACGTCGCCGTTATATAGTCTCTTTGGGATGACTCACTCTGTAATGTTGGAGGTGTTACACAAATCGATTACAAGAAGAACAGTGAGAGCATCTACCACGACTAGGAAGCTAATTACTAACATAGGCTACACCTTGTCCATATTTTGCAGTTCAATGGATGCATCTTCCAGGAATGGAACCAGTAATCGTAAGTTGCGTTCATACAACTTTGTACCTACAAAAGCCAAAACCCAAAAGAGACTACTTCATTCTCACATCAAGACTCATGATCTGATCTGATACATAAGAACAAGAGGATTCTGTAATTCCTCACCCTGAAAGCTGATTGTCGGGTCCGCAAAGATACAATCATCCGAGTAAATTTCAGAAGTGAAGATTCCTGCTAACATTTACAGAAATGAGTCTTACCAGTTAGTGACTGTGGTTAGGTGAGTGGGAAAGAGTGTGAGAGCTATGAGCTAATCACTTCTTAGCTCTTAATACTCTTAGAAAACGAAATCAAATTGAGCAATCATTTCCAGAATCTAAAGGCTTTGATGAAGAAGAGAGAGTCAAATACCTGTGACGAAATAAGCATTTCCATAATCTGATCTCAAAATCCCCATCACATCATCAACATCTCGAGCTGTAACCACAGAATTTGATCTGTAGCCAAATTTAAACCAATCTTTCACTAGACAAAAGACGGACAGAGGGGAATGAGAAACCATAATTGAAAGCTTTCGAGATTACCTATCCTTATTTGTAGAGATGGAGGAAGAAGAAGATACGGAGAACAGCCGAAGCAATTCAGTGACTCCGCCAACCGCCCATTTCAAAACAGCCGGCGTTTTCTTCTCCGGCGAACCAGAGAAGCATCGCGGCCGATGATGACCAACCCTCTGCGAAAACGAACAACCCAACACTGAAACCAACAAAACAGAAGCCAAGTAATCGCAAATCAGCAGAATTCACTCACCCTTACAGTCGCCGATGAGCTGATCGATATCTGGCAAGTCACTCCCGCCATTTTCTTCCTTTGCTGAGTGAGAGAGAGAGTGAGTGCAACGGTCACCGCCATGGCTCCGCCGTATATTTTAATTAATAACTTTTAGAAACCATCCAGGATTTGGAAATGACAAAACGTACACTAAACTTTTATTTATGGCTTTAAGGTACACACATTTTTTCGAATTCAAGGTCTTTTTTGTATTAAAATAACTTTAGGTGATAAATGTGGATAATAAATAAAATTTGGATCGTTTCTTTCTATGATTTCAGGGTCTTTTTTTGTGTTAAAATAACTTCAGGTGTTTAATGTGGATAAGAGTTTCTCGTGAATCTTCTGGTCACTCCGACTTCCAACTGTCAAACTTCAGTTTCAAAGATCCGCAGAGATGGCCGGAGTTGCTTCCGCCGCCGATCGACCATTGAAGATAATCACAGGAGCTGACGCGCTTGGAGCTAGCCTCAAGGACGCGATGGTATCACACCTCCGCTCTCTCGGCATTGATGTGGATGATACCGGCGTCTCCTCGTACTACTCAGCCGGAGCTGAAGTCGGCCGCCGTGTCTCTGCTTCATCGTCATCCGAGATCCGTGGCTTGGTCTGCTGCGGCACCGGCGTCGGAGTTGCGATGTTCGCCAACAAGTTCCCGGGAGTCTACGCCGCCACGTGTCACACCGTCGACGACGCCGTGAACGCTCGATCAATCAGCAACTGCAACGTCCTCGCACTCTCCGGCACTAAGACCTCGCCGGAAACCGCGGTGGAAATCTTCGACGCTTGGGTTAAAACTCCGTTCAAATCTCCATGTCCTGCTTCCGGATCCGAGCCATGGAGCTCCGAAATCTCCTCCTTCCTCGACAATTCGCTCTCCGAGATGCTTCAAATCGGAAAATCCACCGCAGAATCAACAACGAAACAGATAGATCAAAAATCCGCGTCCTGCGCGATTTGCTGCTTGGCGAAGAACAGAGAGTTCGCTCCAATCGAGATCATGCCGGGAGGCTCGATGAAGATTGTGAGGGAGACGCCGACGTCGGCGATTGTAAGATTCAAAGCAGGAAGTGTCGAGCCGGCGCACCACCACACATTCGGCCACGACCTTGTAGTCCTCAAGGGGAAGAAGAGTGTATGGAATCTGAGCAAGAAGGAGAGAGCTGATCTCGTTGACGGCGATTACCTATTCACTCCGGCCGGTGACGTTCACCGAGTCAAGTATCACGAAGACACTGAGTTCTTCATCACTTGGGATGGCCATTGGGACATTTTCTTTGACGAAGAGCTCGAGTCTGCAAAGAAAGCCATCGAAGAAGAAGCAACTAAAAGCTGAAAGGTGAAGAATTAATCTTTGCCTTTGTTGTGTTGCCTTCTTCTCTACTCTTTTCGAATGTTATAAGCTTTGTTGTGAATAATCAATAAATCAATCTTCTGAAAATTGATGTATTTATCTGGTAAGAATCTTTGATTTTAGAAGATTGGGTCATAATACAAATGCCATTCTCTTATGAACACTATTTAAAGGTTTCTCTTTGCATCATGGAGACTACTTTCAAACATTATTCATCATTAGACAAGACTAAGCTCATCAGAAACTGCAGTTGCAGAAATTCCATCTGTAGAAGAAGAAAGCTTCTTGTTTAGCTCTGCGAGTTCTTCACCGGCATCACAGATGTACGACGAAGCTTGTCTCCCCGACAATGTAGCTCCTTCCATACTATCTATGTAGTCCTGCAAAATGTCCAGAAACAAAATTCTCAATGTCAGATTTCTCAGGCTATTCTTGCTTTGCATTGTGCACTGTTAAGAGTGTAGAAAAAGTTACCTGCTTTGTGTATGAACCAGCGAGGAAGAAATTCTGTACAGGCGTCTTCTGATCAGGTCTGAAAGGATCTTTGCCGGGTGCTTCACGGTACAGAGACTGAGCGATTTTGACAACTGATGACCAAGTCACTTCTAGACCCCGTGACGATGGAAACAACTCAGTGACCTGAACAAACATTATAGAATCAACAAGCATCCAATTTGTTGCCAAAGTTTTCACTCAAGTTTTGAGAATTTAACAGTGATCTTATGTACCTGCGTCGCTACTTTCTCTATGATCTTTTCGTTCGGTAATCGCATGTATGGATCTCCTGGTGTTAACACGCACCTGTAAGAACAGAGTTCTTGTTGAAGAAACCGAGAGAGTCGCTAGATATTATGTAGAACCAAAGAGGTTATTGTTTCTTACTGAAGCAGAGAGCCTTGTCCTTCAATGTAGTAATCTGCAGGCGAAGCAAGTGCAAGATCCGCAAAACACGAGAAGTCAGCATCAGGAGTGTAGAGAAGGTTATCTAACCCAACTGCTCGTTTCAACTGCCTACAATGTTCAACAACACAGAAACAAAGACTCAGGTTAAGTAAAAACCAAGCAGAATCAATCCATCATCAACATCATCATAAGATTCTTGAGAAAGGAACCTGGCAAGTTCAATGTCTTGTAACTCAGTGACCCAACCATTGTATCTGAGCTGCACCGTACAAACCGGAACTCCCTCGAGTTCGTATATGTCGTTGAAAAACCGAGATTCCCGCCATTCTTTGGGAAGTAACCTTTTGATTCCCGGCACATCACATGCTGCAACATACACATCAGCTTTCACTGTCTTCTTGTCCGTAGCCTGAAAGCAAAACCAAAACATCAAAGTGAATTTAAACATTTTTGCAGACTAGCTAAAAACTCCAATGTCAGGAGCTAAATCTCACCTTGGAAACTGCAAGTCCTGTGACATAAGTTTCTCCATCTGCTGATTTATCATAAAGTATCTCCCTGCAACCCCACCTTAGATGGATTCTGTTTATGAAGACATGAAATAAATAGTTGAGGAGATGACAAATGTGAGAATCCATTGTTATAGATAATAACATACAGACGCACGCACACACCTGCCACCTCTATCTGTGATATATTGTTTGATAGGACCACTCAAGTAAACATCAGGAGAGCCCTTGAGCATACGCAACAAAGAAGCTTCTGTTTTTGTGGCGAATAATGAGAATATGGTAAGCATGCATCTCGCGCTCATGTTATCGCAATCTATGAAACCGAGTGCGTAAGCAACAGGATCCCACATTCTCTGGATACTTGCTCGCGTCCCACCTTTCGACATGAACCAATCCGAAAAACTTATCTGCAAAAATAAAAATATAGAGAAATAAAATATTAGTAGAAATGAGAAAAAAAAAAAAAAAAAAAAAACGGAGGTTTTCTATTATCACTCTGTACGTTGTCTAGATTGCGAATGTCTCTCATTGCTCCATCAGGGTCAACAAGAGCTTTAACGACCGGGCTTAATGCCAGAGCCAGTGAATTCCTCAGTTTGTCATACGGCTGTTCCGCCAAAACAAGAATAAACCAATAGTCAGCTCAAGATTGGTACGAGAAGCAAGATACTACTACTCTTTTGCTATGAAATTCAAAGATTTAGGTGCCTATAGAGATATGCATCTTCTAAGTCCAACAGTGAACACAATGAATAGAGAAGTGTAACTTATACCTTGAGTTGATTTGTGATTAAAAACGCACGAATACCATGAATCGGAGCTCCAACAGGAAACCGAAAATCAAGCTCTACAAATTGTATGCACATCTCAGTAATCACAGAGGCAATCATAGTAAGAGAAGAATAGTGAAATGAGCCATACCTCCAATTTCGCTGCCTTTGTTTATAAATGTATGAGTGTGGTCTTTGACAAGAAGGTTTT
The DNA here is from genome assembly GCA_902728155.2 of Microthlaspi erraticum. NCBI lineage: Eukaryota > Viridiplantae > Streptophyta > Magnoliopsida > Brassicales > Brassicaceae > Microthlaspi > Microthlaspi erraticum. The sequence goes on along the minus strand of CACVBM020001240.1, from coordinate 602,334 downwards.
TATCCGCACCAACCTTGCATCATCACAAAGAAACTTCATATATGAGTATTGAGTTTCAACCATCAAGCAAACTCTAGTGGACGCTTTAGGAAACAGAAAAAACCTTTTTCATTAAGCGGAAGAGATTGTTGTAGCATCCGAAGAAAACATGTAGTCCCATTTCAATATGGTTCCCACGTTTATCTACAAAAGAACCAACTTTGCCACCAATGAATGTCCTTGAATCATATATATCCACCTGACAACAATAACAAAGGTTACACATCCATGGGACCAAATCCAAAGGTCAAAGAACTAAAAAGCAATGGTTAAACACCTCGTGACCCTGATCCAGAAGCTCAACAGCAGTTGACATGCCTGCAAGTCCAGCTCCTATAATTGCTACTTTCAGCTTTGGTCCCTTGTACGGTACAGGCTCTGGAGGAAATAGCCCCTTTGGAGCTGCAGTTGTAACCAGTCCATTCAAACGGTAAGAAAAAGACCGGAGACCATTGAGAGTTCACAATTCATCTATATGCCGGGAAATTTTCTGATCAAATTAATAGATTGGATTAAACTAAAGCCACTGAGAGTACTTGTGAGGATTGAAACTTCATTTTCTTCAAAATTGGGACTTTTCGTGGCATCAAGCTAAGCCCTTTAATCCAGATAGATAACAATATCTCAAAATTATCATTTAAGTTTCCGATTGTCTCAAGAAAGAGGAAACCAAATCAAAAACCCAGAATCCAAAACATCCCAAGGAATCAGTAAAGGTTTAGATTTTGTTTTTGATTATTACCGTTGACACTCATGTCGGAAACATCGGTGTCGAGTGAAGAGCTAACACAAAATCTCCGAGCCTTCAATGGACGAACAGAGAGAAACCCAGTAGCTGGAGTTGCAGCGAAGACGATAGAAGAAGCCATAGCCAATCAGCTGAGATAAGAGCAAAATGGTTAATCGGTTTTGTTATTCGAACACAAAATGAATCCGTTTTTTCCTCAAAAAAAGGAAAAGAGGAAGAACGAAGAAGTAAGCGAGAAAATGAGAGATGAACAAACTTTGTTGTGTAGTTGCGATGACGATATGCTTTGCTCTCCGCATAAACTCTAATTCTATGGCTTAACTGTGTTCAGTGAGGCTAAACTTTTTGTTTTATCTAAAGATAATTAAACCTGTCTGATTATAGTTAAACCGAAAAGGTACAAATCTTAAACCGAATCGAATATCAAATTTTAATTATGGGCTTATCTATTTGAATAATCTGAGGCCCAATTTATTTGAGGGAAACGATGTTCGACAGTGTAAATCTCCTTGATAACAATTTATTTTGTAGATCTTATGTTCTCCTATATTCTTCTAGTATAGTATTTCGTTTTGTTATTTGACCAAGAGTTTCAAGAACATAAAGTTTTAGGCACAGATGATTTAGTTCTGTTTTTGACAGTAATATACATTTTATAAAACTAATTAAAAATTGATTGCTTTTCCGGTTTAACCGCTTAACTAAACGATATTTCTTATATAGCCAAATTAATTGATTTCTTGGTTATTGGTTAGGAGAAACTCTTTGCATTTTTTTTTTTTCGCTTTCGAGCAGGTTTCCGTAACTCAAAGTAGGTCGAAAGACGAATTACTAACTTTATAATCAATACAAATATCAAATAACAGCCACATTTAATATGAAAAATAGTAATATGAACAGCAATAATATTAAATAACGAAAATGAAAGTACGATAAAAGAATCATATCCAAAAATAACTGGGACCTAGCTTAATACAAGTCGGTCCAAATTTCAATCATGTTAATAATTAATTACTCAAAGACTTTCGCAATAGTATTGCCAAAATAAATTAAAACAAAAATTATTTATGATCAAAATTTGGTAAATGATCGATCATAAACCTAATTATTTATTATCAAATTTGGTAAAAGTTTTGGATAGTTATAAGAAAATTGATTTAAGGGTTGAAATTGTGATGAATGATGACCAGAGGATTAAACACTTTTAACAGTATGTTTCAATCACTTCTTTAAACCGTTTGTCTCATACTATCATCTGATTGACAGTTGAAAAACGAACGATTCAACCTCTAACCACCTAAAAATGCATAACTAATTAAATTTTTAGTGGAAGCTCAAGAAAGTAGATACTATATACTATGGGCTAAGTAGTGGGCATTAAATGCGTGTAAATCATTCCATATAATCAAAATTTTCTTAGCAGTCTTTATGGACGTAACAAAAAAAGAAAGGGTAGTGCCTAATAAGACAACTCAAAAATAATACAGTATTTAAAAAAAAAACACAATTTAATTGGAACACATGCCTTGATCTTAAACTCTAGTATA